>BQNB010144619.1:5260-16831 GCA_026074375.1 Tanacetum coccineum
GAAATTATTAAGTAGGATGATTTATAATCTCTTTATTTGAAAGGATTGGGACGCCTCTTCAATTAAATAAAGAAATTGTAAATCTCCGAACTATAAGTTTATCATTTCTTACTTACATAAATTAGGACGCTCCTTTATGTAAGTAATGGATTATAAACGAGTGGGCTTAGTGGTATCCAATATGACACGAGTATGAACTTAAACCCGATAATCATCGGAATCCGTTAAAAAGGTTTAGAAGCATAATAGTGTCTTGCCACTCCGCAGAAATCTTAAGGCCTCGCTTGAAACTACCTTATCTCATTCTTAAGTCATTACTTTTGTCGTTGCTAATCCTCGCGATCATGAACTGTTCGTGGAACTAACATACTTGTTACACACTTGAGCTAATGGAGTTGATTCATCTTCGAACTAACGACTAAGTACCATATTCCGCCGTCCATCGCATAAGCTCTCCCGCGAGCTACTCTCATTTGTTGAACTTTATTTTGGGGATATTGTTTCTCGAATGTCCTCACTCTTTGCATCCCATCACCATTTGTTAGGGTTATTGTCGTTATGGTTGTTGTTGTTGGGTCCTGGAGTGGTCCTAGCTGGTACAACTTTATCCAATAGGTAATGCAACCCCCCCTTAAACCAGATAAACAACTATCGACGAAAGAGATAGTCGGACTATTCATTACGGGCCACTAATACGAAGACTTAAGTCGCGATACATCCTAGTACTGCCTAAGTAAGTTGGATACTTAGTTCAATTAGCCTCATCCGTTATTAATCATCGAACGTTACAGATATTAGAAACGAGACTTCATCCTGGAACATTTCAAAACTGTCTACAAACATACTCACGCGACTACACTTTCTCCTTCGATGCTTTCACTATTAATAGACTTTCTTTATAACGCGGTTATCAATCATAAGATCTGTAATGATATTTTTTTTTGAGATGCCTATTTTGATGAATCAAAAATCCTGGTCAAGCCTAGCCAAAATTTTTGGTATATTGATAAGTGTTGAAACATCGAATTTTTCTGAATGAAGTTATCAGCGTCTTGTTTAGAATTGGTTTATTAAATCTTAAATCTTTTCTTGGTCACACAATCGGTTAACACAAATTAAATCTCGGGACGAGATTTCTTTAAGGGGTAGGTACTGTAACATCCGGTAATTTTCAGAATTTTAAATGACTATTTTACCCTTTGACTTTTTGGGTCTGACTTGACTTTTTGACTTTTGGTCTTTTATTGTCACATAAAAGCGATTACCGCGTAACCGGTAAAATTTTCGGAACATATTTTAAATAATAAATCATATTTATTATTACATCTCTCATGTGCAAGTTATTTTTAACTTATTTGACTTGAAAACGAAAAAGATATATGTTATTCCTAAGCTGACTTATCAAAAACGACCCGCTAAATCACGTTTTCACGACCCGGACTCTAAAGCAATTTGATGTAAAACGACATTCCGGACAACTTTTTAGTTTTGCCCGAGACCCGAAAACAGTCAGAAAGTGACTGAAATGCCCTCGCAAGATTATAGAAACAAGAAAATAATTAAATTATATTTAATTAACACTTTTTATTAAATAAAAATATTTAATAAATTATTCATCATTTTATTCAGTAACGTTTGTTGAAGACGCAAATATTCGAGTAAAAAAAATCATTTTACGGACAAAGTTTATCAGTAATACACAAATAAATAATAAACGTTTTAAATAAATTTTATAAAACGTTGTGAGTCCCTTATGAATAGATCTCTGCAGACTATTAAGGATGATAGCCAAGATGTATAAATACAGTTGACTATGTAGAAACACTGATTATGAATACTATGTGTTAATGCGAAATCTTAACACAAGTACTAAGAAAAACAATGAAGAACTAAATAATAATTTCTATTAATCTGCCTTGAATGGTTACAGATTACTAACTATGAGATATGATTTTGCTATGAGATATCTTGAGTTCGTATCTCTAACTATGCCAAGAGGGATCATTTTATAGACCAAGGATAAACCCTAACAGGCTTACAAAACGCGTATATATCTTTTCCTAAAATATCTCATATATATCTCTTAAACGGTACTAACTATTTTATACTATCGGTACTAACTAACTGACCAGTACTTAACATTTTGTACTGTCAGTACTAACTATAACTTTCCAGTAAAAACTTTTAATACTGTCGGTACTAGTTAGGAAAACGTAAAGATTAATACATATCTTTTCCTAAAATATCTCATCCATATCATCTTAAACGGTACTAACGAATTTCTTCTATCGGTTCTAACTCATATGATTCAGTATCTTATACATTTTGTACTGTCAGTACTAACTATAACTTCAGTACTCAACTATTATTTCTGTCTGGTACTAAGTTAGGAAAACGTAATTCCCAACAATCCTCCCTTAAACATGAATGTTGAACTCTTTTAACTTCATGTTTCTTCAGATTTATCTTCTTTAGCTCATAGAGGATGTATCCAAACACTTTAACATTTCTTGATCTTTTAAACACTATCCATCTTCAGCTAGCACTTTGTCCTTCTCAGGGCAAACAGCAACATCTTTTCAGCAACAATCAACTAAAGTTGCTTTGTAGTTTTTGGCAACTACCAGCCATTATAAGGATTTGATGTTCCTTTTTACAGTAGCCGTTTGACTCTGGGATAGGTTAACTCTCCACATTTTTAAAAAACATGGTGAGTTTATTACCATACAGTTTTTTGTAAACCTTGCAACCATCATAGAATTGATTTGTCTTTACCAATTACCGTTTGCCTTTTGACTAGCCAATGCTTCTATTGCCATTACTGGTGCATTGATAAAACCAATTTAGTTTTTAGCAAACTATCAGGTATCAACATATTTGATTTGTTTTACAAGAACTGTTTTGATCTTGACTAGCCAACTCTTCACCATAAAGTAAGGGACGTTGATAACCCTACAATTTTTGGGTAATATTGTCAACCATAAATGGATGTTGAGAAGTCTTTATTCATTAAGCGTTTGATTATGGAGCTAGCCAGTTTTATGCTGTTAGCAATGGTGAACTGATACCATTTGTTGTGTAGTTTTGAAACAAACACTCAAGATCTCTCCTCAATCTCCATAGTGTCTTCAGGTTCTAACTCTATGCGACTTGCTTCTTGACAAATCGAATCAAACTCTAATGCCATAGTACTGTCTTTCTTCAGATTCCAACTTTAATTTCAGCATTTGCAGCAGTACTTTCTTTCTCAAAGGATACTTTTTCTCTACAAGCATATGAATGACTAATCCTGCCTCAGTCATTAAAGTATGTACCCCTGAAGAACCATGTAACTTCCAACTTACTATATTCCAATCCTGCTGTGAGTTCCAAAACTTATCTTCATCATCTGGATTGAACATAATCATCAAATCTCCCCAAAGTACTCTATCAAATCCTTCAGGTATCTCATCTTGATATCTGTCCATCACCAGTTGATATATAGCATTCAAATCATCTCTATCAAATATGGAAAGTACCCTCATCAGAGTACTAAAGTACCTCTTTTGTCCATTGCTTCTAATCACCACATTTTGATTAATCTCCTCTAAGTGTTTAGCTTTATCAACATGTGGTTTAGTTCCAAGATACTCAGTTTTCCATTCTATGATAGGATACTTCTTGTCAAGTATTTCATAATCCACTTCTTTGTCCTCATCTGGAGCTATTGTTAAACATAATCTCAGCTCATCATTCTCTTTCTCACTATCATCCTCAGAAGTGTTTTGTCTGAATCTTCTTTTCCTTGACTTCATCTTTTTCCTAGTACCAAGTTTTCTCTTTCTGGTACTTTCTTCTTCTTTATCTTCCTCCTTGACCATTTCATTCTTAGAGGAATCAATTCCTTTTTCATTCATCTTTTTGATCAGTATTTCATCTTTAGCAGATCCAATAGAAATGAAATCTTCATCTGACCTCTTAATCTTTTCATATAGAGCTTGTATTTCCTCAAACTTCATGGTTTTCAAATCAGAATGCTTGAAGTTTCCTACATGATTCAAGTAGGTCATCATTTGATTTCTCAGTTGATTCTTTGTAGGTGGTCTGTTCCTGATAGCTTCTGATCTTTGTTGAGCAAGGAATTTTCTTTGAGCAGCAATTGTGTCATGAAGGAATTTTGCTCTTTCTTCTATTGTAAATTGCTCTCTTTCTTCTTCTTGAAGCTTCTCAGCAAGAAGTCTATCTGCCTCAATTCTTGCCTTTATGTCATCATAATTTCTTATGAGAGCTTCATTGGTATCTTCTTCTTCAACTAATCTTTTTCTTTCCTCTTCACCTTCCCACACTACTTGTATTTTCTTAGCCATTTCTTCATCACTATCAAGCTTAAATGTTTATACTGCTTTACTCTAGCTTCAGGTAATACCAGTAGATTCACTTTTGATTCATCATCCTCTTCTAATTTCTTCTTCCCTTTGTATTTTGGATAATATTTGGAAGAGGGCTTTTTTAATGTCAAAAGTGATCTTGTTGAAGTAGGCTTAGGTCTTTCAGTTTCTTCAATATCCTTAAACTCTACACCTTTCTCCTTCTCTCTTGAAACTGTTTTGGCTTGACTCATGTTGAGAAGAACCTGAGCTATTGTTTCATCATCTTCTCCGCACAAATATTTGTAGTAAAGTAGGTGGTTGAGATGTTGAGTAGTCTTGAGTATCTCCTTCCTTCTTCAGGTATGGCTCATCAGTCACTTTACTTTGCTATCTAGTACCTTGCATTTTTATCATCAAGTACTTCATTTTGATCATTCATACCCCTTAATTTTGCTCTTCGGTACTATCTTTCTGTGCCTGTCGGTACTAACTTTTGGTGTGTCAGTACTAACTTTCTCCTTGTCAGTACTAACTTTTTGTTGAGCAATACTAAGTACATCTTTAGTACTAAGTACATCTTCATCATTCTCCTTTGCTTCATCCACTACATCTCTTGTCCTCCCCACATCTTGAGCAACCTCAGTCTCCATATAATCCAGTGTATCTTCAAGAACCTCATCAAATAGTGGATCTTTATGGACTGAAGGTTCACCTTTGGCAACAACCTTCCTCCCCTGTTGGAATACAGATTCTAGTGCACCCATTCTTTTTTGAGGATTCTTTTCTTGCTAATCTTTGGCCTCTGAAAAGGAGACACTCTTCATCCTATGCTTCTGTGGTGTTGGACTACTAAGTTTAGCTTGCCTTATTGAGCTTTTTGATCTCGTTATGCCTATAAGCGTGTTATTGCAGTTTTACACACGTAAATATTTATAAAAAATATAATACTTTTAAAGAGTAATTAAGAAAATTTTACCAAGTTACCTTGATAAAATTCACTCTCAAAATATATATAATTATAATATATTTATACGTATATTCAGACTCCGGGCAGTATTGATCACCCGGGTCGTTTCCCAATGAATAGTGAAATTGAACCACGTTTTCGTTAGCGGATATGATTTGATTGGAACAAAGATTATTTTAGATAAGCTATTACTACTTAATTAAAAGCAACGCTAATAAATACAAATTTTTTTTCAAACATTAGACATACTAAAATTTCAATAAAGTTAGAGAAAAGTTACCGAAAATTATTAAAAAATAAATGCTCCTAATTTTAGTTACTTTTGTGTTATAAAAGTTTGTAGTATTAAACTCTCTAATTATAAACTTTTACCGCTTATTGTATTAATTAATAGTAAGGCTTAATTAAAAAACTTTGTATGTGACTTTAAGGACTATATGGTGCAAAAACCGCTAGAGACAAAATCTATCACGGTGGGTACTAATTGAAAATAACAATTTATTTAGAACGATCGTAAAAGTTTAACATTTCTACCACTATAAGATCTTATTCCCGTCTCAACAACTAAGTCCCCGAAATAAGTTGAAATTTGAAAAGTGCTTAAAATGAAAAACTCAAAGAAGCAAAGTTGTAAAGGAAGACAGGGGGAACAACTTTAACAAAAGCACTATAATCTGAAACTCAAAGATAAGCTCTAAAAAGAGCTTATTAATAAGCTGTTACAGAAAGTAGGGCTTATCCCTTGTTTTTAGAAAATAAGCTATAAAAAACTCAAATCTAGATCAAAATGAAAAAGGAAAGAAGTTCTAAAGAGCTTATGATGTGATTAATCTATAAATGAAAAGAAACTAAAGCTTAAACTACTTTTATGCTACTGAAATTGATCATTAAGTAAGCAAACTCCGGAAATAAGCAAAGAAACACAAACTTCAAATAAGCTAGAGAACTAAATAAGCTGAACTAGACTTTGAAACTTAAAAGACAACTTAAACTACTTATTATCCATCTAAATAAGCTATAAAATCTAGACTTATAAGCTAATTTAACAAATTTAAATCCTAAAGTTTCTAAGTACTGTTTTTGTATTTTTCAGGATTTAATGACCTTTGACAGCTGAATTAAACTAAGGAAATAAGCTAGGAATTGAAGATTAAGACTTAAAATGTATTAAGCTATATGAAAACTTAAATCCTACTGAATTTTATAAGCTAAATCCTACAATTACTTAACTAAATAAAGCTGAGAACACAGCAGTACTAACTTATGGTTAGTACTGCTAGTGTAAAGTTCAGCAGTACTTTCAAGTGAAAGTACTGCTAGTGTAATTTGCTTTTTGAAAACAGAATGAAACAATGAAATAAGCTAGAAATGACAGCTAAAACTAAATTTTTAATAAGCTAAAGCTAAACTTAACCCTACTGAAATTTAAAGCTAACAGTACTAACTGAGGTTAGTACTGGTAGTGTAAATGGAAGAGTACACTAATCCAAACACCCCTTAATCATTATGACATATTTTAAGAAAAGCTTTTTAAGAGAAATTTAGTGAACAAGTACTAAATACTAGATAAAAACAAACTTAGCAAACATGTTTAAACAACTAAATAAGCTATAATCTAAGATCTATGCTATTTAAACTAATATTTTTGGGTTTTATGAGTTTTTATGACAGAAATGAAAGACTAAGATCTATAACTACTTAAGCAAAAACAGATGAAGACATATAACTAAATAATACTAAAAGAGATATTTAAACACTAATAAGCAAAGAGAATAAGTAAATAAGCACTAATAATCATTTAAGCTATAACTAAGCAATTTAAACTGAATAATGAAAAAGGAAACTTACTTAAACCTTTAGCTAAACAAAAGGATCCAATTATGGCAGCTACAAGCTCTCTAGCTTAGAAATAAGCTAGAGTAAAAGTCCTTGGGATCTCTTCCAAGGTAAGATCCCCTTCCAAAAGCTTAGATCCAAATAGATCCATGTAAGATTAAACTGATTTAAGGTTTAGATAAGGTTAATACTGAATTTAAACAGCTCAATTTCAGCTTAGAGACTAAAAGAGCTTAATATGAGCTTAATAGCTTATTGAGACAATATGACTTAAATTGAGAGCTTAGAAAACGAGATTTAGAATACTAAAAGCTGAATTGCATTAATTGAAAAAGCTGATTACAATACTTGAGAAAGGAAATTACATTTAAGAAAAATTACATAAGAACTAGATAAAAATAAACGTAAAAACTAGGATTCTGTGTGTGTGAGAAGTGAGGTCTTTTTATAGTGCCCAGCTGAAGCTTCTAGGACCTCTGCCTTGCTCTCCAAACTTTTAATCCTGGCCAATCATTTCTTCAATCATTTGATCATCATTTGTAGCCGTTTGATCAAAATGTGGACACCTGAGGATTGCCAGGCTGTCATTCCCTTGATGTGACGTTTGTGTTAGTTTTGTGAGTGAATTAGCACAAAAAACCCGCATAAACGTGTGCTTTCTCCATTGATTACGTGGCCTTTCTTTAATGAATCCTTTGATAAAGACTGATTTGACCATTTGGCCCTGGGTTTGTGTTTTGTTGTAGACTCGTTGAATTGACTTAATCACCCTTTAATGTTGATTTGCCCCTTGTTTTACCATGGTAAGTGTGAAAACTGGGGAGATGATGTATAGTAAAAGAGTTCCGGCTCCTTTTTTTTTAACAGTTTTTTAAAACTGTTTTGTTGTATTTTGAGAAGATTACACATTTGGTTCCATTCTCTTTACCTTTTCCTCTTTTCAAGTTAATAAATAACTTTCGGAACTTTGCTAAGATTGGCCCTTGAAGATGAAATTTTGGCTAAGTCTTTGGCTTTTTGGCGTTTTATTTCGGGGTTCGGCTTTGCACTCTTTTGTTTCTCGTGTCGTGTTTGCATGCTTTTGACTGTTTTATTGTGATTTTTGACTATATAAGTTATGACCGTTCCAACATTTACCACTCGTAAATGCCTTCTCAGCAACATGTTAAGTTGTAAAATATACACATGTTAACTGTTTGGTTGTTCTAAGATCATTGTCGCCATCGCCATGTAGAACAATATCAGATGGGTGAAATGAGAACCACCTCAGCATTTGCAAACATTTCAGATACCTGAAAAGCTTAACATGAGACTTTAAAACAAAGAAATGGAAACAGGGACATAGCTTTCTCCTACACACCATGTTTCAAAAACCATTTCTTTATTCGATTAGCAGATACTATAAGTAACTCTATTTGAATTATCCAAAAAAAGAAACAAAAAGGTAAGTATTTATGTGCAACTCCTAGTATGATAGGCAACATGTCACTAACTGAAGTTCTACTAAACGGGTTGAATAGGGAATGAAAACGGGTTGCATAGGTTTGGACTTCTCTTGTATACAAAAATACTGCCATTATAGTTAAAAGCTACTCCATAAATGCATCATGATTCTTAACTCTAATAACAGCAGATAGTCATTTCATTTACACTACTAAAACTATTAGACACAACATACTAACTCGTGATATGATGTTAACATCCTAACATGCATTTTAGTTTTAGCAAAACCTCCTAGCTTTCTTCGATCCATGATATAATTTGAATTAAATTCCAAACGTTTGGTTAGTCATGTTTAAAGGTAGATGTTGGAAATGAGAAGCTGCCAAGTATCTAAAAATTACATGTTATCATACTATCAACATTTCAAATCCTCGATAGCTGTTATATAGATTCATTCATATTTTCTTTTGATTATGTCGAAGATAACTTATTGGTGCACTAAATCATCATATACGTGACAAACTTAGCAGCTAAAATGACCCCAAAAGGCAGCCTAAACTGAGTGTAAAAACAGCCTAACTTTGGAATTCATTTGAATGTAAAAAGGTGATCTGAAGTTCTACTAAACGGGCTAAATAGAGAATGAAACGGGTTACTTAGTTCATTTTTCTCCTATTATTTGTACATTTTTAATGTACGACTATTCATAGATCATAACAGAATAATTTAACATATTTAATCACTTGGCTATGTGATAACCTAAGACATGGTTATAATGTCAAGCCTTTACATGATGGCATTTAGTTTGGGCCAGGTCGAATGACATCGAAAGATGGGTCATTTTCAATGTTTGGTGAACCATGGACATGGTGGCATGGGTGGGTATCTAGGGGTGGAAAGGGAACATTTTCATGAAATATGAGAAAGACGGCTCCTAGCAAGAAACTGCTTTGTGTCTATATATAAAAAATAAAAACAGACCAACCTTATTTGCTTTTCTGTCTTGAACGCTAGTATCCATTAGTACTGCGAAGTCAGATTCAGTTCATCATTTTCATCCTCGGTATCGGTAAAATAAATCTGCAAAATCATGGGCCTATTAGTCGACTTAGTGATACTAATTTATATAACAGTAAGAAGTAGTACTTATAGTGTCGATGTTGGCAACCGTTTGAGCAAAAGTGAAGAGTGTTGCTGTTTGGTTTTTCTAGAGTAGGACTCAATGGATCAACCCCAGGAGATGGCTCTGCAACCCAACGAAGAGGCCCCTGCGTAGCAAAGTTTTGTTTCAAAAACTGAAAAAATAATTTTGCCAAACATACATAGGTTTAGAAGAAAAAATGTCAAACTATGTCAGTTCAACTTTGACTTGCTCTTGCATAGGCTTGAGAGCAGCCCCAAACATGCCTTAAATTGACTAATAACACTCATAAAACTGAAGTTTTGCAGCAACATAAATTGTGTCTCTCCTTTCCATGATAAAATTATAAAGTTTGAAGATAGAATACTATGTATTTTTGCATAGATGTTCGAAAAAGTGTATTTTTTTAATCAGGTTATTTTTATCTAAAGGAATAACCGACTCAAGGTGGTTTGTATTCTTTTTTTCAAGGCATAACACCTCCTATAGATCTTTTATTTAAAACTTCTGTTCTTTTGTTACAATTTTGTTTTTGTTAACTATGTTTGACATATTAGTACTTTACAAACAAACTGAAAAAAATGGGACAAATGGTTGACCCGAGCTGACCTGTTTGCATTTGAATAAAGTGCGTTCTAATGTAAATGTGTGGAAATAACAAACCTTAAGCTGAGCAAGAGCGGATGGTGTGTCAGTGAGGTACTTAATCGCAAGAGATATTGGCATATCTGTAGGTTGCTGTTGACTTGGTATCCCAACCTGCCGTACTTTAGCACCGTGTGGAATTTACGTAGTCTGCTGAAGAAACAAAACGCACAGAAAATTATGAACAGTGGTCATTCATTTTCTTGAAATTTGGACAAAAAAATGACTCAAAAGTTTGCATGGAAAAGATGGTATATAAAATATAAGCAATTCAAACGCCCTAAATGAAAATAGCATACCAGTGAGGTCTTTTAGGTTATTTGTGGGATAATGAGCTTAGCATGTTCGGCTAATTTATAAGCCTTTTCTGATTTTGTTTTTCTAATTTATTAGCTTACTATGTCCTAAAGGTTAAAATTTAAAAAAAGTACATATAAAAGAAAATAGGCCGCAAAATGGACTAATGAAAAATAAGTGCATAGTCCCAATAATAAGCCTAACAAACACCCCCTTCAAGCTACATATCCTAACGTAGCACACTCTTGTTTATTTCGAATATCATACCATTTACAACGTAGAAAAACGCATTGCATAATCCTAGTGTTTTTAAACTATAAATCCATCAGTTTATGCAATCACAACTAAATATCCTCAAACTGTAAATGTATAGAATCCCCAAAGTGAATATATAACACCAAAAGAGTATCAATATCAAATTAACATCATATGATAGTATTAGAAGTTAGAAAGATACCTTGAAATTGATGGTGAATGTTTCAGTCTATAGAATAACAGTTGCAGCAGTAGCCAGTAGGCATACAATATTTAACAGAACATAAGCAAGTGATAATATAATAATCAACAAAAGTGGAAATGTTGAAATTTAGGTAACCAACCTGGTCCGGCAAAAGTGACGCCTATTTCTTGCATAATCTGCAAGCCAAATATGTAACATAAGCTCAATATTATCAGTGCCGATACGTGCCAATTCCCTTTGGTTGGACTAATTTCGACACTTTTTTTTAATGTGTGCTAATATGGGCACTTTGTGAAAATGAACAGAGCTATATATGTGATTTTATTTATTCGTATAATGTAGTATTAAAATCGTTTGTTGCACGAATTAACTTTGAACAAAGTATTTGCCAGTTGCGACGTCAGTATGATAAAAAAATATATTAAAGCTATTA
>BQNB010144620.1:0-16831 GCA_026074375.1 Tanacetum coccineum
AAGATTCGGAGGAACTTGTTGTTGAGAGCGACGACGATTACGTCTCGAAATTGTGGAAGAATTATTATTAGGATAAAATCAAGAACGGGTGCGCATTCACTAAAAAGAGAAAATATTTTTGTTGTTTTTGTTTTTTTTAGAGAACAAATGAGACGGAGAACTTAAACCAATAATCAACTTGCTTCACGGTAGCTCTCTAAAAGAAAAACGTGCAAAGGAGCGGAGGAGCGGGAAAGCGCGAAGCTATTAAAATCCTTCTCCTTTTGGGTCGTAGTTCTTAGGAACGACCCTCCTTATACCCCTCTTATAGTTTGTTAATCATTTAAAGGTGAGTCGTACTTGACAAGCGACACAAAGGCAAGTTTTCAATCTTTTGTTTGGAACTTATTAATGATAATACTCCAATGGAGAGTATTATTTTGTCTTTTTTAAAGACAATTGTTATTTTTTTTAAGAAAATAAGCAATATGACTTCTCACGGAAGGATCTTCAAACACGAATTGTCAAACGGAAATGAAAATCACACACGCCTCCCCGGCAACGGCACCATTTTGATGTTCAGATTTTAAACCTTTTAAATATATATAAATAAATAAATACTTATAAATATATAATGAGGATATAAATTCACAATTGTAGTAAACCGGGAAGCTGAATTCCCGGGTCGTTTTCCCAACGAGGCGTAAATGGACGGTCGAGTGACGGTTGATATCAATGTTTGAATGGGACAAAGATTTTGATTGATTATGGATCCTAACACTACGGAAAAAAGAAAATTATGTATTCTAAATTAACAACTAAGCACAAAAATCAAATACGAGAATCCTAAAAAGACACTAAATTATCAACTAAGTCAAAATTAAACCCTAAAAATACAAACTTAGTTTCTAATCCTCTAAAATGATCAAAGAAAATTTTCTAAAAAGGAATTATAATTTTTTTCGACTTTTTTATTATTTTTATGAATTTAAAACTAATTTAACCTATTAAAAATCCTAGAAAATAGCAAATTAATCCCTAAAAATTTTAAAAATGATTTTCTAACTTATAAAAGTCTAAAAAGTGATAAAAACTCAGAAAACTATTTTTAACTATTTTTTATAATAAAAATCTATTTTATAAAATTAATTTAAAAAGCTAAAAATGAAATTTAAAATCTAAAAGTGATGAAAAAGATTTTAAACTTTGTAAACCTAAAACTATTTATTCTAAATCTAAAAACTATTTTTTTGTATTTTTAAACATCAATTTACTATTTTTAATTGATTTTCTAAAAATTTAATCTTCGAAAATTCAATAAAAATAACAAATAAAAGAGGAAAAATCTAAAAAAATGCACAAAAGTCCTAAAAGATGTAAAGAGTCTAGGAAAAATAAGCTGGATAAACCAGCTTATCAAATAAGCCACGAAATAGCCCAAATAAGATGCGGCTTATTAATATGAGAATGGGCTCAAAAATGGGTTAAATACAATTTGTTTTCACACTCTACCGGATGAGCTATTGTAGCACAGCGGTAGAGTGTGTGTGTTATAAAGGGTTGATAGTGTTGAGGTCGGGGGTTCGAGCCCTGGCTCACCCTTGACTTCCACTTTCCCCTTTTATTTTTTTTTGAAAACTTTTTTAACAAACTTATAAAACACCTAAAAATAAGCACTTTTAAAACTTGGACTTTTTTATGAAACTCAAAAATAAGCCAGTTATAAGCCAAATAAGTTGGCAGAATGGCTAATTAACACTAAGACACAAAATGGCTAACTGTTAAGCATTTTTTTAGACAAATAAGCAAATGAAACTTCAAAATAAGCAAACACATGTATTAAACTAGACCTAATAAGCAAATATAACAAAAATAAGCCAAGGAAATTAGCTAGAAAAGCACTAAAAAGCCAATAAGCCCATTGGCTTAAAACTGCAGGCACACAGCCTGAGGGGCCACTTTTGGGCTTAAAAATAAGCCACAAAATGGATCCTTATGGCTTAAGGGCTTATATGCCCTTAAAGCTTGAACAACTAGCTACAATAATCAGCAAAAAGATTTGAGTTTGAAACTCAAATAAGCCATGAAAATGGCTTATGAAAGGGGCTGTTCACAAGGAATGGCCATTTTTTTGGTTTTTAAGCCTTGAAAATGGCTTATGAAGTGGGTTGTTCACACTGAATAGCTATTTTTTTGGTTTTCTTAAAAAGAGAAAAGGCAATATGCAGCCTACCAAATAAGCTAGTACAATAAGCTGAAAATAAAAAGCAAGCTGAAATAGATGGAGTTTGACTCCAAATGAGCTTATGCTCAAAATTTCAAGGTCTAAAAACAATTTATACTATCTGAAATTTGGAAGTGAAAAAAGGCAGTTTTAAGTTAAAAGACACTTAAGAAAACTATGACAGATTTAGAAACAAACAAGTAAACTAAAAGGACTACTTTATCTACTGCATTAAACACAAAGAAAATACATAAAAACAACACTTGAAAGTAGTCTTGAGAGCCTCAATCAAATAAGCTATGTCTAACTGTTATATCACCACAGTTTGAACACACCCCTTTTGAAAAACTTTAAAACTAATTTTTAGCACTAAAAACCTTGAAAAATTAATTAACAAATACTTACAAAAGCTGGCCAAAAGTGGCCAAATGACCCACTTGGTATTTAAACTCAAATTGACCCATTTTCACCTTTGACCCAAACACCCCTTTAAATCTTAAAATCAAACTTTTAAGCTAAAACAACTTATGAAATTTATGAAACAAGACTAAATAGCAATCATTATCATCTAAGAAGCATTAAAAACACAAATTAAGCACCATTATGCATAAAAGTTGCTTGAAAATTGAATTTTTGCACTTACAAGAGGTCCATTGCCTTTGTCAAGGACTTAAGCTCAAAACAACTTAAAAGAACATCCTAAAGCTTCCCATGAAGCACTAAACCAATGGCCATCCAGTATATACCATGCTCCAAGTGAGTAGATTTGAATTTTTGAGTGATTTTTAAGAGAATGTCTTAAACACTATAAGCTATGCAGAAGCTTGTAAAGTTTAAGTAAGGACAACTCATAAGTAAGCAATCAGAGCTTAAAGGATCTTTTTAACTATTTTAACAATAATGTAACTTAAGAAAAATTAAATTTTTTTTTTTGCTTAAATCAATTAACTTGAATTTTCATTAAACATAAAAAAGATTACAAGGTGAATAGTGTTTGGGTTTTTTAGCTTGGCGGGAAAGGATTATAAAATGGCAGGGGTGAAGTTTGGGGAAGAGGCAAAAATGGCCCCTCAACTTGTATTGAATTGTTGCAACCTTCGTCCTTATGGTGTAATAAGTTAAGAGGTTGGCAGGTTTAGCCCCTCAAAGTGTAAGAGTGTATTACACGCATGGTCCTTGTAGGCTAACAATTAGGATTTTGGGCTGTGTAAATGGGTCGTGGGCTATAAAAAAGGTTTTGGGCCTTTTAATTTAAATTTGGCCCATTTGGTCTTCATGTAGTACATTAATGGGCTGCCTAGGCCCATTAGATAGGTACGGGTGGCCCATTAAGTATTTCTTCATTTTTTTCGGCTTTGGCATTGACTTTGACTTTTTCGGGGTTGACTTTGGTTGACTTTGACTTTTGCTTTTCATGCTCTTCGCATTCCCGTGCTTGGTTTTGTCATTTTGGCTTTGTTTTATGTCATTTTCTTAGATATCTGTTACCCGCACAATACAAATGCAAAACATACAAATACAATGTATTTTTGGTACGTTTTTTGTCATTTCAGCTCGATTTTAATGGACAAAGGTATGTGTATTTAAACACATACCAAAATCCCCCATACTAAGATATTGCCGTGTCCTCACGCAATGCTATACGTAAACACTTAAGAAAGCTAAGAATCTCAATCCCCCTCGACTAATTACCTAGAAAAGTAGCTAAGTGTTCGCCAAGGGGAAATAAAGAATCAAAAGCTTTGAAAAGCCCCGTTTTCACCATTTTTTTATATTTACACTAACTACAACTAATATTTTTGTATTTTTCATTTTTTTTATTTAACTAACATGTTCGGACTTTCATTATTTTCATAACTTTTCGGGTCACGGAATAAGAAGCATTTCAATCCTAAAATGCCCAAAAAGGATAAATTCATCGTTCCCGACTTTTCACTTGTCCCAACTAAGCTTAAAACGAAATCACCGTTAAGTACAAGTTAAGGATGCTAACACTACTCATATTTGCAATTTGTGAACTTTTTTGCTCCCGACAATTATTATATGATGTGAGTGTGCTAATTTCAAATTTCAACCATGGATCAACACTTTTAGAAAGCTGCAATATTTCTAAGCTTCACGTTCCCCCCAAGGATAATAAGTTTGAAGGCGAGATCATCTTATGTAGCGACTTTCGCCTCGGCACATCCCAATCTTGCGGCTAAGTGACCAGGCTTTTGACACCTCACAGAGACTAGTATCGGGACTCACGGACCTTCGGATTTAAAACCCTTGGACTTCCCGTTTACACAAAGAAATACTATAACTAAAGCAAATTAATCTTAGTTCAAAAATATATTTAAATTAAAGAAAAAGAGATTTTCCCTATATTTATTCAAACATTTAACATATATACAATTACACTTATTTAAGCAACGGTAGTCCTTAACCTTTTTGAAGGCTGCAACATCGGTTGTGAGCCGGCAAGATGCAGCAAACTTTTATCAGTCACGGATTAATACTATAGGCTTTCTTTAGAAGGCTGCAACATCGATTATGAGCCGGCAAGATGCAGCAAACTTTTATCAGCCCATAGTTTTTATAATTCACATGACATATTTACTTTTTTACACACTTATATTACCACGATATAAAGAAAATTTCTTCTTAGAAAATTTAAGTATATAGCTGAACTAACACTAATAAAGCTTTGAATTCAAAAATTGTCGATTTAAGTTTAGTTTCCGAAAATAGCACTTATTATTAGTCTGGTTAGGAGCTTACAGGAGAAAAAGCGACAAATTACACTTATGAGCTCTTAAGATTTCCAAATAATCCTTGCTTAGCATCAAAATTATACTTAACACTATCATTTTTCGTTCTTCGAAAATTCGTGAATGCTTAATCTAAAAAGTTAAGAAACAAGCTAGAGCTCAACACGCTCGATCGAGTCAAAATTTAATTTTATTCTATCCTACAGGAAAGTCTAACATTGTGATAAAACACTTATTTTATTTTTGAAAATTTTTTAATTTTTTTTTTGGAATTTTGGTGGTAAAAACGGGCTTACGTGAAAACAACGGCTGCAGGTATAATCAAATTGATAGATCCCCCCATACTAGAACTGAACATTGTCCTCAATGTTTTAAGAAGGGTCTTTGCGTCAATCTAAGGCCGTTTATGAATTATGCTAAAGATTAACGTTAGTCGATAAGATTTGGATATCGGATTCCCAAATGAAGCTGAGGATGTGAAGCTCTTGTGATCGAAGAACCCCCGCGAAAAGCCCAAAAAACCCGAGAAAAGGGAACCTTCCCAAAAAAAAAATCAAGGGACAATCCTGGACAATAAAACCATAAAAAAAAAAAAAAAACACAAGCACATGAGAATGGAAGAGGCACACCTCCTCACATTACACAGTTAGAAGAAAATAGAAAGAAGATAGAAGGATAAGCATGGGTTGCCTCCCACGAAGCGCTTGTTTAAGGTCGCTATGCTTGACCCGTCCCCGAATTCATTGGTCCATGGGGAAAGTTTGGAGATCCGGGACAACCATCGGTGGTATGTCCTCTCCAAAGTAGTGCTTAAGTCTATGACCATTCACCTTAAAGTTTGGTCCGTTGGTTGAAGATAACTCAACGGTTCCATAAGGGAAAACTTAAGCAACGGTGAATGGTCCAGTCCAACGGGTTTTGAGCTTGCCCGAGAAAATCTTAAGTCGAGAATTGAAGAGGAGGACTCGATCACCAACGTTGAAAACGCGGTTCTTGATCTTGGAGTCATGAAGTCTCTTAGTTCTCTTTTGTAAGAGATAAAGAGTTCTCGTAGCTTAATCATGAAGTTCATTTAATTCATTTAATGAACTTTCGGTGGTACACTTGTGGTCTAAGGTCAATAGTTGCAATGTTCAGGGCCCAATAGGCACTTAGTGCTCTAGTTGATCGTTAGAGACAGGCCTTACCGTATCACAACTATGAAGGCGTACACCCGATGGGTGTTTTAAACGCAGTACGGAAGGCCCACAAGGCGTCATCTAGCTTATCCAACCAAGAAGCACAGTTTTCACCTATGGTCCTTTCTAGGATACGTTTCAAACCACGATTAAAAACTTTGACTTGCCCACTTGTTTGTAGATGATACGCGGTGGAAAGTCGGTGGGTCACCTCATATTTAAGTATGACCATTGAAAATTGGTCATTGCAAAAATGGGTACCACGATCACTAATGATGGCACGGGGAGTTCCAAATCGGGCAAAGAGAGATTTGAGAAATTTGCAAACAACTCGGGCGTCATTGGTGGGGAGCGCCTTTGCTTCAACCCATTTTGACAAGTAATCGACGGCCACGAGTATATACTTGTTCCCTCGTGAAGACGGGAATGGTCCCATAAAATCTATGCCTCACATGTCAAAGATCTCACAAACTTGGATTGCATTTTGTGGCATTTCATCACGTTGTGAGATTTTTCCTTGACGTTGACAAGCGTCACACCATGTGGCCAAGTCATGGCATCTTGATAGTAAATCATTACCAATAAAATCCGGCAATCAAAGACTTTCCTTAGCAAGTTATTGGCATTGTGCACGTCCACCGGTGGACCCTCTGGCCACCAGGAGGAGTCATTGGCTTCTTGGCCAAAAACACATCGCCAAATCACTTGATCCGCACATATCTTAAACAAGTAGGGGTCGTCCCAAAAGTAATGCTTCACATCTTTGAAGAATTTTTTTCTTTTGTTGGGACGACATCCCTTTCACAACAAAATTCTCCTCATGGTAGTTTGCAAGATCGGCGAACCATGGGGTATTAGCATCACCACGGAAAGTTACCATACCAAGAGTTTCAAGAGGAAATGTTTCGGTAATTTCCTTGTTCTCGAGAACATCTTGGTGAGGATTTTCAAGTCTAGACAAGTGGTCGGCGGCAAGATTCTCAGCTCCTTTTTTATCACGAATAGTGACATCAAATTCTTAGAGGAGGAGAATCCACCGCAACAATCTCGGTTTAGCATCTTGCTTAGCAAGGAGATACTTAAGAGCCGAGTGGTCTGTGTACACTATTGACTTTGACAAGACAAGATATGGCCGGAATTTCTCGAAAGCATATACTACGGCTAAAAGCTCTTTTTCCGTAGTAGTATAGTGAGCTTGAGCGTCGGTCATAGTCTTGCTTGCATAGTGTATTGGTTGAAAGTGTTTGGTCTTTCGTTGCCCCAAGACCGCACCTACCGCAAAGTCACTTGCATCACACATGATTTCAAAAGGTAGGTCCCAATCGGGGGCAACTAGAATTGGTGCTTCAGTCAATTTTTTCTTTAAGGTCTCAAATGCATCGACACATTCCTTAGAAAAGATAAACGGAGTTTCCTTCTCGAGAAGGTGGGTCATCGGCCGGGCGATTTTGGAAAAATCCTGAATAAATCGTCGGTAGAATCCGGCGTGACCGAGAAAACTCTGAATACCCTTAACGGTAGTGGGATGAGGTAGCTTTGCAATCACATCCACCTTGGCCCTATCGACCTCAATCCTGTTTTTTGAAATTTTATGGCCGAGGACAATTCCCTCTTTGACCATAAAATGGCATTTTCCCAGTTTAAAACAAGATTCGTGTCTTCACACCTTTGAAGCATCTTGTCTAAATGGGCCAAGCAGGAGGATAAAGAATCACCGAAGACCGAGAAATCGTCCATGAAAACTTCCATGGTTTTCTCGATCATATCGTAAAAGATGGAAACCATACACCGTTGGAACGTGCCTGGAGCGTTGCATAGACCGAATGGCATGCGACGATAGGCAAAGGTTCCATAAGGGCAGGTGAAAGTCATTTTCTCTTGGTCAAAGGGGTCAATCGGGATCTGGAAATAGACTGAGAATCCCGTCCAGAAGAAGCAATAAATACTCATTCCCACAGTCTTTCGAGCATTTGGTCCATAAAGGGTAGCGGGAAATGGTCCTTTCGAGTTGTATCATTGAGTTTTTGGTAATCGATGCAAACTCGCTATCCTGTTACCAACCTAGTAGGTATCAGCTCATTTTCCTCATTGGTAACAATAGTCATGCCTCCCTTTTTAAGGACACAGTAGACTGGGCTCAGAGATCGGGTAGATTAATCCGTCATCCAGAAGTTTGATAACTTCTTGCTTGATAACCTCATGAATCTTAGGATTAACCCGTCTCTGATATTGGACAGTGGGTTTAGCGTCTTTTTCCATCAAAATCTTATGGGTATAAAACTGTTGATATCCCCTTAATATCAGAAAACTTCCAGGCTATACCAGTGCTTATGTGATCTAAGAACCTTAAGAAAAGCGGTATTGTCCTCATCTTTTAAGCCTTTAGCAATTATGACGGGTAATCTATCGGTACCCTCCAAAAACGCGTACTACAAGTTGAGGTTGTAAAGTCTCTTGAGCTCAGCTCTGGGGGGGTGGGGGGGGGGGGGGGGGGGTTGGGGGGGGGGTGGGGGGTCATCACAAAACATTCTAAAGGTCTTAAGTTCCTCAAATTTTTGGTCACTTGGAGGGAGAGAAGAAATCGGATCATTGTTTAAATACTTCTCAAGGAGGAGAAGGTCTCCCTCCGGGTCACAGTTAGCATCATCAATTCCGGGTAAAAATGAATTATCAGCAAGATGACCCTCCAGATCTCTATCCAAAAAAACTAAGAATTCACCTCCTCTAAAAGGAGTGAGAGAGGGAGGTGAGGTAGAAAGGATCGATTCCAAAGTTGGGGTGGATTTCCACTCTCAGAAATGTTCGAAATCCAAGTTAAACCTCTAAGCAAACTTCTCACAAGCTACGTCGATGACATCGATTCGGTTAACCGATTCAATAGTATTGTAGGAGAATGTCTTAGTATCACCAACTTTGAATGTTACGGATTGGTCATCATGACGAAGGGTCATTTGTTCACCGTGAACATCAATCAAAGCCTTTTCTCGTGCCATCCTCAAGAAGGGTCTCCCGAGAATCAAAGAAACCCAAAAAAGGACGACAACAAAATCAACGACCACAATCGCTGGGAAGAAAAATGTCCAACTTTCACGAAACACCTCGGCAAACCGTTGGAGTAAGAAATTGAACGTCCAGCAAGTTCAAGTATCATCCGGGTCTTGGTCAAGTCAGGGAGACTTAGCTTTTTCCATATGGAAAGAGGCATTAGGTTGATGCTTGCACCGAGATCGGCCAAGGCTAAGCATACATCCATCTCCGGAAAATCACACAGTATAAGAAATCTGTCGGGGTCTCCAAGTTTTTCGGGAAACTTTTTGATAAAAAAAAAAAAAAGAGATAACCGCGAGCAATTTTCATTCACCAGTGTTTTGGTTAGGTCAAGAATCTTATCTTTGTTGTTTAGGAGCTTCCTAAACATTGGTGCAAATTTGGCAATAGTGAGGAGAGCATCCGCGAAACTTAGCTCGAAGTGGAGCTTTCGAAAAATTTCCATAAATTTCAAAGCTAAAAGATCGTCTTTTTCATGGAGTTTCTCCTTGTTAATCCTTGAAGGATAAGGTATGGTCTTGGGAGCAACAACGGGTTCTTTAATTTGAGTTTGGACCACCTTTTCGGTGCTTGGAAGCACTGTATCCTTTGTCACCTCGGGTTCTTGTTCCACCTCCTCAGGAAGAGAAGAAAGCGGAGGTGGAATTAGAGGTCCATCATAAGAAACACCACTTCGGGTGGTGATTGCTTTCAAATCGCCTTTTGGGTTAGCAACGGTGTTGCTAGGAAGAGAACCTGATCCTGAAGTAGAAGCGGTATTAGCATTCATGAATTTAGTCAACATGCTTGTCAAATTGGTCATTTGATTTTGCATGTTTTGGGTTTGGTTTTGCATGTTTTTCATAACCGCATCATTAGCCTTGATGTAGTTTTGAAAATCATCCCTTGACACACCTTGTGATTGAGGAACCGGAGGTTGGTAAGCTTGAGTTTGGAAAACCGGGGGTTGGCAAACCGGAGGTCGATAAATTTGACCTTGGTTGTAATTATTCCCCTGATTTTGGTTGTACCGATTTTGATTGTTACCTTGGTTGTTTTAAATTGGAGGAAAACCAGGAGGTCGAACTTGATTGGCATTAGGAGGACGGTAACCGGTATTTCCTTGGTTGTAGTTAACTGCGGCAGCTTGAGAAACATATTCTTGAAATTGTGGATTTTGTGTGTTATTTAAGGGTTTACCGATAATTGTTGCCATCGTGGCTGAGACAATTTACGGTAAGAATGAGCACCACCGCAAGTTACACAACTTTCCTTGACCGCTTTGATGGTAGCGGGAGCTTGAGATTTTTGCTTATCGAGAAGCAAGGATTTTACCATATCTTTGAGTTCGGCAACATCGGGTGAAATACTGGAGGCAGAAGTGCTCGTACTTACTTTGGAAACAATGGCTTTGCTTCGTGATTGACGAACTTTGGACTTGCTTTCAATGATGCATAAGCAATCACGGGGCCTTTTGTCCAAAAAATTACCACCCGCGGCGGAATTCAAAGAATCTTGATCATTTGTATTCAAAGCATTGTAAAACGTAATCAAGTTGGTGCCATTCTAAAAAACATGATGAGGGCATGCTCGAAGGAGATCCTTAAATCGATCCCATGCCTCACTAAACGATTCATCAAAACGTTGTTGGAAATTCGTAATCTCATTACGAAGATTAGTCGTTTTGGAGGGCGGGAAAAAGTTATTGATAAATTTTGAAACAAGATCATCCCAAGTAAGAATCGACCGAGGGGGTTCTTTTTCAAGCCAAATCTGGGCTGCCCCCTCGAGGGAAAATGGGAAAAGCATAAGCTTAACCGACGTATTCGGAACGTTTGGGAATTTCAAAGTAGAAGTGATCTTGTTGAAATATCGAATATGAGCATGAGGATCCTCTTTGTCATGTCCGAAGAATTGCTTGTTTTGAACGAGAGTGAGCAAACCATGTTTAAGCTCAAAGTTGTCCGCGGTGATTGCGGGAACAACAATTGCATCCTCGTAACCCTCGGTGGGTGCTTGAAGCAATTCTGCCATAGTACGTTGATCAGCCATCGTATCTTTGGGAGGCTCAACAAGATTCGGAGGAACTTGTTGTTGAGAGCGACGACGATTACGTCTCGGAATTGTGGAAGAATTATTATTAGGATAAGATCGAGAACGAGTGCGCATGCACTAAAAAGAGAAAATATTTTTGTTGTTTTTGTTTTTGTTTATTTTAGAAAACAAATGAGACGGACAACTTAAACCAATAATCAACTTGCGCCACGGTTGCTCTCTAAAAGAAAAACGCACAAAGGAGCGGAGGAGCGGGAAAGCGCGAAACTATTAAAATCTTTTTCCTTTCGGGTCGTAGGTGCTTAGGACGACCCTGCCTCCCTCCGAAGTAATGCTTCACACGATGACCATTCACCTTAAAGTTTAGACCATCGGGTTGAGATAACTCAATGGTTTCGTATGGAAAAACTTTGGTGATGGCGAAAGGTCCTGACTAACGAGTTTTAAGCTTTCCTGAGAATATCTTAAGACGAGAGTTGAAGAGTAAAACTCGATCACCAACATTGAAAATGCGGTTTTTGATCTTTGAGTCGTGAAGCTTCTACGTTCTCTCTTTATAAATTAAAGAATTCTCGTAAGCTTGATCACGAAGCTCATTAAGTTCATTCAATTGAAGCTTGATATTGAAAATTTAACCCTTTTATAAATATATATAAATAAATAAATACTTATAAATATATAATGAGGATATAAATTCACAATTGTAGTAAACCGGGAAGCTGAATTCCTGGGTCGTTTTCCCAACGAGGCGTGAATGGACGGTCGAGTGACGTTTGATATCAATGCTTGAATAGAACAAAGATTTTGATTGATTATGGATCCTAAAACTATGGGAAAAGCAAATTATGTATTCTAAATTAACAACTAAGCATAAAAATCAAATACGAGAATCCTAAAAAGACACTAAAGAAAACTATGACAGATTTTGAAAACAAACAAGTAAGCTAAAAGGACACTTTATCTACTGCATTAAACAAAAAGAAAAGACACAAAAACAACACTTGAAAGTAGTCTTGAGAGCCTCAATCAAATAAGCTATGTCTAACTGTTATATCACCACAGTTTGAACACACCCCTTTAGAAAAACTTGAAAACTAATTTTTAGCACTAAAAACCTTGAAAATTTAATTAACAACTAATTACAACAGCTGGCCAAAAGTGGCCAAATGACCCACTTGGTAGTTAAACTCAAATTGACCTGTTTTCACCCTTGACCCAAACACCCATTTAAATCTTAAAATCGAACTTTTAAGCTAAAACAACTTATGAAATTTATGAAACAAGTCTAAATAACAATCATTAATTTTAAACATTAATTTACTATTTTTAATTAATTTTCTAAAAATTTAATCTTCAAAAATTAAATAAAAAATAACAAATAAAAGAGAAAAATCTAAAAAATGCACAAAGTCCTAAAAGATGTAAAGATCTAGGAAAAATAAGCTGGATAAACCAGCTTATCAAATAAGCCCGGACAAGCCCTTAATAAGCTACGGCTTATTAATAAGGCTTGGGGTTCAAAAAGGTGTTAAATATAGAGTGTTTTCAACTTCTAACGGATGAGCTAATTGTAGCACACTAGTAAAACGTTTGGTGAGTGGGGATGAGGTCCCGAGTTCGAGCCCTGCTCACTTGGGGCTTCCCCTACTCCCAAACGTTTTTATTTGCCATTTTTTTACAACTTTTTAGTTAAGCTAAAAATAAGCAACTTTTACAAAGGCACTTTTTTTTGAAAACACGAATAAGCATTCAAATAAGCAAAATAAGTTGGCAGAATGGCTAATTAACCACAAAGAACACAAAAATGGCAACCTGTTAAGCATTTTTTTAGACAACGAAACTAAATCATGCAAATGAAACTTCAAAATAAGAAAACACAGTATTAAACTACACCTAATTGGCAAATATAACAAAAATAAGCCAAGGAAATTAGCTAGAAAAGCACTAAAAAGCCAATAAGCCCATTGGCCTAAAATTGCAGGCCACACAGCCTGAGGGGCCACTTTTTGGCTTAAAAATAAGCCACAAAATGGATCCTTATAGCTTAAGGGCTTATATGACCTTAAAGCGTGAACAACTACTATATAATTAGCAAAACAGATTTAGTTAAACTCAAATAAGCCATGAAAATGGTTTATAGAAAGGGGTTTGTTCACAGCTGAAATGACATTTTTTGTTTTTTCTTAAAGAAAAAGGGCAAGAGTGCAGCCTATGAATAACTTGAGAAATAAAGCTGATAAAAGAAAATACAAGCTAAAACAGATGTAGACTAGCTCCCAATGAGCTTATGCTCAAATTTTTCCAAAGTCTACAACCAATTTTAAGTCACTGAAAAAAGAAAAAGAAAAAAGCCTCGTATCAAACTTAAAGAATACTTAATTTTCAAAATTTAAAATTGACAGATTGTCAACAGACAAAAGAACCAAAATAGAACTTTTAAGCCTACTGCATTAGACTCTTAAAAACAACATTAAAACAACACTTAAGATAGGCTTCAAAAGCCTTAACCAAATAAGCACTTCACAACTGTTTTGGACTAACAGTTTTGAGGTGCTTTTAGACAACATTTAAAAAACAAGATTTAAACCTTAAAACTAAAAAACAGACTGAACATCACTTAAAAATGCTTGTATAAGTTGGCCAAAAGACCCAAATGGTTTTATAACCAATTTGACCCTTTTGTCCTAACCCAAACACCCCTTTAACTAGTTTTTTACCAAATGTAAAGCTTGATAACTTAATTTTAATGAACAAGACCTTAAGACCAGATATTTTATATAACTTATTAAAACATAAGAAACAAATTAGCAACTAAATAAGCCAGCATGTAAGCTAAAAACTATTATGCATTTTTCAAAGCATTTATGACAGATTCGATAGGGTAATTTGCATAAAAGAGTTAAAACTACACAAAGGCATTTCATTAAGCGTTAAATATCGAAATTAAGCAACAATAAGCAAATACAAACAAGAAATAATCAGGAATACAGCCATTGTGAATAGTAAATAAGCTAAAAAATTGAAAATATGAACACTTCACGACCCTTGCTAAACAGGATAAACAAGCTTATAACAAGTCAATTCTACCAAGCTCTAGCTTGTCAAAGACAAGGTCTAGTAAAGTCCATAAGCCATCCAAGTTGTGTCTTATCATCCAAAAATCAGCTGTGTATTTTTGAGGTGAATTCTTTTTGTGATTTTTTTCTCTTAAGTTTTTTAATATTTATATAAACATGTAACTTAAGTGTTTTATAAGAGCTATAACTCAGATTAATGAAGGCTTTTAACCACGAAAGCAAGGATTTTAAGATTTCACTTAAAACTTCAATTTATTCATTAAAACAAAAGTTACAAGACGTGAAATTTAAATTGCAATAAGCAGAAAGTTAACTAAGTTTAAAACCAGATGAAAGATAAAAAACTAGATTAAAATATAAGAAGCCACAATGGGCTTAAAAGGGTCTTATTTTAACTAAGCCTATTTATAAAAAAAGAAAACAAAATTCTGCTTCTTGTCTTGTGTTTGTTGTGTTTCTTGTGTGAGGAGAAACCATAAATTAATCTTGGCCTTCAATTTTGCTTGTTTTCCAAGTCCCCTGATCCGAACCCTTCATTTTTGTCTTTAAAACCTTAGCCAATGAGGTTTAAGGGGATTGCCAAGGTGGCATGAGACATGTGACAAGGGTTTAGTGGGTTGAGGGTGATGGGAAGATCCCCTGTGTAATTCGGTGAAAAAGGTTGAAGAAAGGTGAATAATGTTTGGGTTTTTGAGCTTGGCGGGAAAGGATTATAAAAGGGCAGGGGTGAAGTTTGGGGAGTTGGCAAAAGTGGTCCCTCAAGGTTTATATCTTTATTGCAAATGAGGTCCTTGTGGTGATGAGTTTTTTGGAAATTAGCAAGAACAGCCCCTGAGTTTGTTAGTTGTCATTGCAAGGATAGTCCTTTTAATGATACAAGTTTAGGGGGTTGGCAGTTTTGCCCCCTAAACTTGTATTTGGGCTTATCTTGGGCCGGTTTGGGTTTAAAAAAGGATTTGGGCCTTTTGGGCCCATTTGGTCTTCAATATATCCCTTAATGGGATGTCACAGCCCATTAGATGGGTCATGGTAGCCCATTAAGAATTTCTTCAGTTTTGCTTCGGGTTTGACCTTTGACTTTTCCGGGGTTGATTTTTGTTGACTTTTTGACTTTGACCTTGATTGACTTTGGCTTTTCACGCTCTTCATATTCCCGTGCTTGGTTTTGTCGTTTTGGCTTTGTTTTTCGTCCTTTTCTTGAATATCCGTTACCTGCACAATACTAATGCAAAACATACATATACAGTGTATTTTTGGTACGTTTTTTATCATTTAAGCTCGTTTTTAATGGACAAAGGTATGTGTATTTAAACACATACCAAAATCCCCCATACTAAGATATTGCCGTGTCCTTACGCAATGCTATACGTAAGCACTTAAGAAAGCTAAGAATCTCAATCCCCCTCGACTAATTACCTAGAAAAGTAGCTAAGTGTTCGCCAAGGGGAAATAAAGAATCAAAAGCTTTGAAAAGCCCCGTTTTCACTATTTTTTTATATTCACACTAACTACAACTAATATTTTTGGATTTTTCATTTTTTTCTTATTTAACTAACATGTTCGGACTTTCATTATTTTCATAACTTTTCGGGTCACGAAATAAGAAGCATTTCAATCCTTAAATGCCCAAAAAGGATAAATTCATCGTTCCCGACTTTTCACTTATCCCAACTAAGCTTAAAACGAAATCACCGTTACGTACAAGTTAAGGATGCTAACACTACTCATATTTTCAATTTGTGAACTTTTTGCTCCCGACAATTATTATATGATGTGAGTGTGCTAATTTCAAATTTCAACCATGAATCAACACTTTTAGAAAGCTGCAATATTTCTAAGCTTCACGTACCCCCCAAGGATAATGAGTTTGAAGGCGAGATCATCCCATGTAGCGACTTTTGTCTCGGCACATCCCAACCTTGCGGCTAAGTGACCAGGCTTTTGACACCTCACAGAGACTAGTATCGGGACTCACGGACCTTCGGATTAAAAACCCTTGGACTTCCCGTTTACACAAAGAAATACTATAACTAAAGCAAATTAATCTTAGTTCAAAAATATATTTAAATTAAAGAAAAAGAGATTTTCCCTATATTTGTTCAAACATTTAACATATATACAATTACACTTATTTAAGCAACGGTAATTCTCGACCTTTTTGAAGGCTGCAACATCGGTTGTGAGCCGGCAAGATGCAGCAAACTTTTATCAGTCTCGGACTACACTATGGGCTTTCTTTTGAAGACTGCAACATCGGTTGTCAGCCGGCAAGATGCAGTAAACCTTTATCAGCACCATAGCTTATATTATTCACATGACATGTACAATTTTTTTTTATAGAAAATTTAAGTATATGGCTGAACTAAGATTTAAATAAATTAATGTTATCGACATTAATAAAGCTTCTAATTCAAAAATTGCTGATTTAAGTTTAATTTTCAAAAATAGCATTTATTTTTAGTCTGGTTAGGAGCTTACGGGAGAAAAAGCGACAAATTACACTTATGAGCTCTTAAGATTTCCAAATAATCCTTGCTT
>BQNB010144621.1:0-16831 GCA_026074375.1 Tanacetum coccineum
TTTTCACTCCAAGTGAGTTGATATCGAAAAGGTGGTGGTCAGCTCTAGCGTTCGACCACTAAAACCAAAACACACTATTAAGTCTAGAGCCAAAAGAGATAATCTATAAATCTCATTAGGACACTATTCTAAATAATACTTGTTTATACACTGCGAATTCAAGTAATATCTTAAGAGTCCTAGGTATTATCCTTATGATCTTGCCAGAACATCTGAGTGATACTCTTTATGAAAGTTGTTGGGAAATACAAGTAAAAAGGTCAAAGTACTGCTAAATGAAAGATCAAAGTACTGCTAAATAGAAAGTCAAAGCACTGCCAGTCAAAGATCGAAGTACTGCCGTGGATATAGGAACTATAAAGTTTAAACGGTTGTTTTAGCATTTATCTTGTAACAGTTATTAGTGATAAGTATCAATTAGTGTTTATGATATACAAGGACTGTACATCTACTAGAGGTTATCCTTATGTTTATAAAAGGATCTCTAGGAAGATATTAGAATATAGAACAAACATAGAAAAACACGAAGTTAAGAATTGTTAGTATTGTATTAGGGATCTGCAAGTTAGGCAGATTCAAAAGGTTTATAAAAGAAATCGTTTGAGAAACTATTGTGTGTTCTTCTTAAGTACTGCCAACTAGATTCCGCATAGTTGACAGTATATCAGTGTTTCATTAAGGAATATCGATCCTACAAGTGGTATCAGAGCTTGTGAAGAGACTCTGATCTAGAAGAACTTTTATTCAATCGAAATCTTTCTAAACTCATAAAAGATGTCTGAAACAGAACCTATCCCTCCCACCTCGTCCGTTACTGCACTCAGAATCCCTATAATCAAGAAAGGTGAATATGACCTATGGTCCATGAAGATGCGACAGTACATTGCTATCACTGATCACATACTATGGGACATAATCACCAATGGAAACCAAACCACAACTGATCCTGCATCTCCCTCAGTGTCTGCTCCAAAGACTTCACTTGCTGCAAACGCAAGAAGAAACAATGAGAAAGCCCTTAATATACTGCTTTCTGCCATACCTGATAGACATCTTCTCAGTTTTCATGATGCTGTAGATGCAAGATCTCTATGGAAAGCCATAAAAGCAAGATTTGGAGGAAACGAAGCATCAAAGAAGATGCAAAAGAATCTGTTGAAACAACAATTTGAGACATTTACTATTGGATCTAGGGAAGAACTAGATTCAGCATACGAATGTACAGCGAAGAACTTTAGACACAACATGGTGTAAGATAGAAGTTCATTGTGATTAAATCACAGAAGCATCGGACTTATAAAGCAATCTCCAACTCATTTGACGCTTGTTTACTGTCTCATCAACTTTGAGCAACATTTTACTTACGATTTATGGACAGGGACTTAAACTGTCTTGTTCAAGTACGCTTTTGTTAAGACATTGTGGACCGGGGTACACGAACTTACGGAGATCTGACGCCAACTGAGCATTTCGAACAAAGTTAAACAGTGAAATTGTTACAACTATCATTCTTGTATCACTTTGTAAATACCCTGTAAAGCCTTAGACTTGAGTACATACCCAACAAAAATACATGCATCACCTCTTTTTCCTTCTTTTATCAAGATTTTCACCATCTCTGCGACTATGTAGCTAAAGAGAACCAAGAGATGTAAAAGAACTTAACTGTACGTTTTTCCGGGCATTGATTGATGATATGAGTAAGGTGTTTTCCTCAGTCGAGGAATATTACAAAGTGACCGATATTTAGGAGTACAATCACGTTGTTGCGCCAAATACTATCAGCCCATAAGAACAAAAGGAACTTTAAGCGTGCCTTAACAAAGTTTGAGTAGCCCTCAACAAGAGTACAGGTGCGTCTTTCGAGACAATGCCGTTTCGTTCAGGTGTTCGAGCAGTTTGATTTTTCGTGTCTTAATCCACTTTTGCAAAGTATGCATGAAGAGTATTTATATTAAGAAAATTTCCATGCCTTTTGTTAGTTCTCGAGGACTGTTGTATCACTTGAGCATGAAGTCCTCTTTGACAAGTGTGAGGAACTCAATGATGAACTTCACAGGTGTTTCATGCTTTTGTACCTCCAGACGTATTCCAAGATAACGGGTGATTAGTCATCACTATTACGAGAACATAAATCTATTACCATTAATTTCTGCTTTCTACCCTCTATATTGGACCACATAAGTTCCATGGTGTAGAATGATTGTAACACGTCGTTTTATCTCAGATAGTTCTAGATGTGAAAAGAGACTTTCTTTTTTTGCTTTCCCCAGCTTCACAACGAAGAACACAAATGATCTTTGACTAATATTAATTTTTGAGAAAGCCCATTTCACAATAATTCTTTTTGAAAGCAATTGAAGGAGTCAAAGTTCAAATGAAGATAGACGACGATAGCCAAAACCATGCGAGAGACTGATGTGGCTTTAGAGCCAATTAAGCAAATCCCTATGATTGGGGAGTTGTTGAGTCTTGCAGAGAAATGGCATAGCAAATTTGTGCCATAAGAGACCTGTTAAAGAATATCATATTCCCGTTCAAATCACGATATAACATGTAGACATCCGAAAAGACAACTTCCAAATCCCAGCACGGAAATGACACAACCGAGAATCAATTATGATTAAAGCCCTTCGACGAAAAAACCCCTTTTGATAGTAATCGATCCATTAAACCAGATCTCCATAGCTAAGAATATTGCAATTTGATCATTTTTTCCAAACTTGAACTTTCCCAAAATTTCTCCACAAAATTAGTTAGAAGTTAATAAGATTTTCGTTCATGTACTTATGAGCACCATCCCAAGATCTACGATTGAATAAACAATCTCGCACGATCCAAAAGAATTAGAAGACGATGAGTATTGAACACAGTAGAACACCAAGCGTAGTCATATGTTCTAAAATATTAGCATATCTAATGCCATTTCCTATAGCAAACTACACGTTTGGGTTAACATTTTTCCTTTTTGAAACATAAAGTAATCCAATTAAAACCGGGATGAAGTATGCTTAAGGATAAAACCACCACCGTTCATGTCATACAAACTTGCTCAAATAAACTTCCTATTTATGTATTCTAGAATACTAGACAGTTGAGTCTGAGTAGTCAAACCGGTTTTCTTACAGGAAGTGTGCAACAGATTGGTATTCACATTCTGCTTACAGGGTTTTCTCTAGTAACTAAATAGGCAACATTTTTAGCCATGTTAGCTTTATCTAAGTCCTTAGAATCACTCCAGAGTCCAATGATATATAATGAAGAACACAACAAATCATGATTTTCCTTCACACACATTTTCCACAAGTAACCCATACCAAATAAACATTCAAGGTCTTAGCATTACACGATTGCGTCATTAACACCGCAGTTACTGGACCGATTTATTATTATTAAAAAACTTACAAAATACAACGTGTTCTTTCTAGCTTTATGCTCCTGTCCCTTGACAATTGTTAGACATTGACGTCTATCTGCATCAAGATCGATATGCCTAGCATAGGCAATAGTCCTAACACTATACTGAGGAATTACTGATGAAAGACACCGTTTGTTGAGTTTCCAAAATGTCTTCTGAGTCGCAACTGAGTGATCAGTTTTATTAGAGCCTTAGTGTGCACTTTATACATTCCTGGATCAATCACATTTAGTGTTCTTCAACGCATAATACAAACATATTTCCGAAGGCAAAATCTGATGCAGTGACTAGTTTTGAAAAATCATGAGGACACATTTTGTGTGGTAACTGGCTTTAACTTTGAGATATCATTCTTTGGCAAGAGAAACTGAAAAAATAGCAGGTGATTTACCAAAAATGGATTGTCTTTAGAATTTTAACAGCAATACGGAGTTAGTCGCATAACCGAATGAATTAATTCAACTTAGTTTCCACATAATTTTCTTTCATCTTTTCTATGAGCTTTTCTTTAACCACTTATTTGCAATTCCCTTGTCTTGTAAATGAGACTTACAAGTCTTGAATTCAAAATACTGTTCTACAGTACTTACCATGAAATACTGTTTGAACTTGATTATTCTATGAAGATTTTCATTTTATATCTTTTCTTCTATCACTGTTGTAAAATCAAAGTTCAGATTAAATCGCTGATGTTTCTTGAATGTGCGTTCAAAACTCTTTGACATTGTTCACTTTTGAAAGCTCTTTTTCAAAGGTGTTTCACATTTTTCCCATTTTCTAATACGTAATCACATTGCAAATAAGTAAATATCATCCATGATCCGTGTACACACCACAGTATTGCATTATAGTATTCATCATAGTAATATTCCCTTGAAAGTCAGTTCGATTTTATTCAAAACTGTGTATTATTTTTGAGTTTCTAGATAGTATATGAGAGTGTCTAACTTCATGTTCAAAAGAAATAAAGATATCTCAAATCTGCAACCATTTCCCTCGTTCAAACACAAGTGAAATTTTCTAAGTCGCATTGTAATCTGCTAATATGGGGGCCAAAATTTCTTCTATATTTGTTTTGAATGAAAGGATCGAGTTTACCTAAAATATGTACTTTTGGCGATTGTTTGTTTGCAAACGTTGACACAATGTCAAAAATCGTGTCAACACATCTTTTAATCAAGAAAATTTCGTTAGGCTTTTACACTATGATCCCAAGGAATGATTTCAACTATTTCGTTATTTCTAAAAAAAGTTGTATTGTTATACGAACTGTACTCTTGGAAAATTCCTAAGATAGAAAAAAGTAAACTCATCTTTGATGTTTTTTCGGAAATGAGTGGTTGTTCAGCCGACTTCTTCACCCGTTATGAAACGAACAAATCATAAAGAATTAATTCAACTGATCATAATCTAAAATGTCTGATTAAATTGCTAAATATTTGAAACGACGTTCATTTTCAAGACAAACATTTGTCAGATTCAGGGGCTATAACATTAAACGCAAGATTATCTTTATAGCATCCTATATCAAATATACGAGGATCGCTCTTTGAGCGTTCTTGAGGAGAACGCAGGTTTGCAAAAACTCGATAAACAAACCCATTACATAGAAGCATATTCATTTTTTTGTGACAGATTGGCCAGTATTTAAAAACAATAATCATTCAAAACACAGAGACTCTGTTCTTAATGCAATGACTTTAATCATAGTTTACCTTGTCTTCCACGATTTTGTAAAGCTTAATATTGACCTCCTTTGCTTGTAACATTATCGCGATAATGGATTCATGATGTGCATAAAGCTCCTTATTCATATCGCGAAGATCTTTGATTAAAATCACTTAATTTTTTGAGTATATGCATCTAGTTATTTCAAAGATTCCAAATTTTGTATGACATTAAATATCCCTTTGAGATTTTGCACAATCAAATTCCACTTTTGACAGCATAATATTCATCATTTATACTTATTCAAAGTTCCGCTTGGAACTTCTTAAGTCATTTAACATCAACTTATAGTCCTTGGACCGTTCATTGATTGCATTATTGTTGAAATGGTTATTTGATGATTCTCAAACTTTTATACTAGTTTGAAATCCTAATTTCACTTTACAATTTATCGACTAACTCCTTGTTTGATGAATACCAAAAATTTAATTCGGTATTTTATTGCTGGCAAACAATTTACCAATTTTAGTGTTCTGAATTAAAAAAGCAGACAAGCAAATCACGTTCTTCTCAAGATCATCATTTCATCCTGGTCATCCTGATCTCTATACAAACATATATCCATGATCATATGGATATTGGGTGTCACCTTGTTCCGCAAATAAATGTTCAATACTGAAATTTCAGGTTGCCAGAAGTTCAACTTTTCCATGGCAAACACATTCTAGTTGTCATTATTGTTTTGTAACCTATCATGTACTCATCATCAACAGTATTTGTCCGAGAATGTCAACTGGATCTGGAGTAACCTCTTGTAAGCTGTGGCCATGTACAATACTAATGTGCTTCAATCCTGATCATCAACTCATCATCAGTAACATCCTTGCCAATAAGCTTGTTCTGCAATCAACAGAACCCCAGCTTCCTCTTTGTTTACACAAAATAACAACTTACCCTTGTGATAAGCTGCATCCTTTTACTCGTTTCGGTTTCCTGACATTCTCTTGATACAATGCCCCTAAACCTGTTGCAGTTGTAACATTTGAATCCCAGATCTTCTATGCACAACCAGGAGTACCAACATTTTCCCTAGCCCCTCTGTTATCATACCAAAGTTTCCTATTGTTGAATCTTGGAGAATTATCTTGATTAGCTCGACTGGTGTTTGATGAATTTTGAAGATTGTTGTTGGTAGGATTTTTTGTAATTTTCTTAACACAGAGAGAAATTAAAGCCATGAGTATTGTCAATCCCATTTTCCTTTGATCATTTCCTCATCTCAGTAACCGTAGAAAGCAGGTTCTGGATCATAAGTATATCAAAGAGAGTCAACTAATTGCTTTCTCTGTCTTCTGTGTGGGTGGGGGGGGGAGAATCATTGAGTGTTTTGAGTAGCGATGGCTATTGATGATGGTAAACCAGGTTTTGTTGAGCATCACGTCAATGAATTAGCAGTACGTGATAGTCTTACATTCTTATCTCATTTACTTCAATCCTTGTGTTGCTTTAGAATGTCATAAAGCATATGAAAAGGTAACAGATCTTACAGCTTCTTAACTCTGCTTAACAAGTGTCAACAAACGCTTTTGCCATAACTGGTTGTAGTTTAAGTATAGAACTGGACATTCACTTATAGATTAAATTTTAACATGACACTGATTTCTGACAAGCTCATTCATCATCTGTGTAAAAAACCGTGAGTAATACTATTCAAGTGATTCACCAACCCATGATTGAATTTTCATAAACTCCACAATATAAAATGTTGCAAGATCTTGAAGCATTGATTTTAATTCCACTTTGTTTTCAACTTATCAATGCGTTCCACATTTACCAGGCTTATCTTCGAACAAGGCGCATCAACTGTGGTGTAGATATCGGATATTCTATCCCTGTAAGAATGATCTGAACGCTTCATCTTCACATAGTCATTGACTCTCGTAAGTCTTGTGAAACTTTCTTATAGTTCTCCAATACCTCCTCTGTAGTTGTTTCAGACTACCATCACTCAAGCTGGGGAACGTGTTTTCTCAGCCATTGATACATGTATGTGTGGATTTTGGAGACCATTGGTGGGATGCGTTTCGCCGTTAGTTTGGGGTCAATTGTATTCTCTTGATTCTGGATTCCCATTCCACGGTGAACTAAGTTACCTCTGTGCTAACAATTGGTTGAGACGATCTTTGCTACCTGCTTCCATGGATAGCAATATATAAGAGAGCATAGCATTGATTGATTTGCAAATGGAAATTGAATTATGACATTTAGATGAAGTTGTTGAAACAGAATATCGTATCTATAAGTTTATTAAAGTGATTAAATGTGGTTTTAAATAGATTAACGTTCACGGATTTTTACAAAACTTTGATCAAAACTAAGAAAAGATCGTATCTTTCGGGGATTTTATCAAAATCAAGGAAGAAGACCGTGAATGAATAATTAATTGTGTTATAAGGTTGTGTTGTTTGTGAAATGATTGTCTTTTAATCTTATTTGATTTTGATTTTGATAGTTTTGTTATGATTAGACAATGATTAATAGATTCCCAATTCGGTCCACAATACACCAGATGCACGATCGGACGTAGGAAAAGAAAATGGCATAACGCAGTGTCCTTTAGTCAAAACGTAGCCAGAAATGAAATGTGAACGAAGTCTCCCCTAGGCGCAAAACGCAATAAGGGTCTTGCAATCAGCCCAAACGCAACATCAACCCGCAAACCAAGAAGCAAATCGCAAGAGCAAACGCAACAAACGAATCAAAACCGCTAACCAAAGGCAAATTCGTATACGTGCAAAACGCAACAATACGAAGCAAAACCACCCAAGCGCAAAACGCAAGAGGCAAAACGCAACAACTAAGCAAAAGTGCAACCTAATCAACATATCTCGAGGCGAAAACGCAAACGACGAAGCAAAACGCAACTGATCAAATCGCAAGAGGCAAAAACAAAACAACGAAGCTAAAACGCAACCTGAAGCAAATCAGCAAGAGGCAAAATCTAAAGCGACGAAGCAAAACGCAACCTAGAATTCAAATCGCAAAAGGTACAAGAACGCAAGCAAGAACAACCCCTTCAATAAGGCAAAACGCAGCCAATATAAAAAATTCTCTCTTCAACTTTCCTAGTAGCAGACAAAAATGATGTTAAAAACCACTTATAATGATGTTAAAGGAAGTAACTAAGCCCTGAAAGAACAAGTCTCATTAAAACTTTTTAAAACCACGAAACAAAGATCGAACTTTTGCAATTGCTATATTTCTTGCAATTTATGAACCAAAAAAAATCGCCAAGTAAACTCACATCGAAATTCACACAAAACAAACACTAATACCCCTTTGGCTGTAGTTATACCATAAGTTATCCCACTAAATTAAATCCATTACACAACCAATAAACTTACCAATATGCTAAAAATAAGTAGACAAAAACTTAGAGAGAGAAAGAAGAGAGAGAAACAAGAAGAATATTAGAAGAGCGAATTGTGGTCTTACAATGTGATGAGAAATTTAACTAACACCTTAACCCAAGTGTGGTGAAGGGATATTTATACCCAAGGGCCTTGCTATCTTGGCACATGTGGGCTAACTAAACGTCTGCTTGGTTTAACTGTGGGCTATGAGCCCGAACCCAACGCCAAATATTAGATTAGCAAGTCCAAGCCCTTTTGAACCCTGACTATCCTATTACAATACAAGACCTAGTTTGAGGTTCTACGACCGAGAAACAATCCATGTTTGACTTAAATAAAGATAAGACTAACAAAAGCGTATACTTACTTAACATTGTGAGTAGTTAATACCTTTCCATGCTTGCTTTACTTTTTGTGCTTCTCGAATTGACTCTTGCTCTCTTCCTGTCCCTATTATGGTCAAGGTTGATTTCTAAGAGCTTCATCAATATGTTACTGAAGTCTACTTCCACTTATCCTAGTGTGGGCATGCCGATTCTTCTGCTGGGAAACATAGCAGCATTCGTGCCGTAGTGTTAACAGCGAATTGGGTGTCTCTGTTACTAGAATTATCGCTATGTGCGGCGTGCCAGAGAACATGAGGAAGTTCTTCCACGCAGTTTCTTGCCCTTTCGTCCAACCTACTTATATCCCCTTCTCCATGACTACGGGTTTGCGCCCTTTCCACCAAGCCATTGGTTTAAGGAAGTTACACATAGCAAAATGTTGGCGTATACATAATTTTTCGCACCAGTACCTGAACGGAATATCTTGAATTGCGTTTTCTATTATTCAGATGATTTCACCTGGGGCGTGACCAAATCTACAAACGATGTTAACCCACATAAATTTTTGATTGGTATGCCTCGGATGGTCGTCCACATGGTTTGCTTTGATCCACTTCGTGAAGTAGTCCAATAGCTACTAACAGGTAATATGACTTTCCAGTCCCTTCCGCGTTAAAGGACCCGTAGATATAGGTGTAAAATATACTAAATCTGTTAACGAACCAAAATGACCCTAAAGACCAAAATACTGTTAAAATAGAAAAGATATGTCTGTGAGTCTTTTTGTGTTTTGTGTTTGGATGTATGGATAAAGCAAAAATCATAAGGAGAACGTGTCAAAAAACGAGCAAACACGATACACGGGAACGTAAAGAGCACAAAGAAGGCAGAATCAAAGCCAAAGTCAAAAAGTCAACCCTCAGTCAACTCTTGGTCAACTTAGTCAAATCCACAAAATGACAAAATCCAAAAATACAAAACTAGTCCCTCAAATTTCTAAATGTTTACATAATATAGTCCTAAACGCTAAAATGGCCAAAATCTTTCCAGAACCCTTTAACCCGAAACAATAAAAACCAAAGTTCTAGCCAAAAGGCCTAATTACCAGGCCTATAACCTTAATTACAAGTCTAGGGACCATTCTTGCCCAAGTAAAGATTTTTCCACTACATATTAAACCACAACAGGAACGAAACCACCCTTACCCAACTCACCCCTCTCGTGTTTTAGTATAAAACGGCTAAAGAAAGTGAAGGGCGCAACAACATTTTCACTGTTCATTGTCTCCCCCAATACACTAAAGGGTCAAAACGAGAGGGGCTTTTTAACCAATCAATAAGGTGGAAAGGACAATTCAAGTGGTCAAGTACATAATGGCAAGGAGAAAGATGTCATTCTCATTGGTAAAGATAACGAAAGGATCACACGTGGAAGAGAGGAAGCACAAGGAATGGGTTAATTTGCACTGCTTCTACTCACAGAAGAAGCACACTCAAGACTGACACACGGTTGCCACGTTGGCAATCTGTGTGATCCCAAGACAGACTCTATATTAAGGGTCTACTATTCATATCCCATGATTAGAGTGATTGTAACGGTCGTGATAAGAAGGAGCTGTATAAGAGCAAGGAAAGGCTACTAAAATATCAGGTTGTAGGAATATGAAAGCCCATTCAAACTTCACACACAAAGGGGTAGCTTTTAGTCTTTATATTTTAGCGGAATTCTAGCTTATGTAATTTTCATTTAAAACTTATGTAATTTCCTCTTCAATATTGTAATCAAGGCTTTTATATTAAGTGAAATAATAGGTTTTATACTTTTAAAAATCGTTTTCAAAAGCTCTCTTGTACTTCACTTATATGCACTCAATTAAGCCAAGAAGTAAGCTCCAATTCATAAGCTACACATGAACTCTCACATAGCGTAATAAGCTGTACATGAAGCTATTAGTCACTTAATCTACTCAAAACTTAAAATCATTTATAAAAGTACCTATCATTGGATTAGTTTAACTTTTGGAAGATAAGCGCTAATAATAGGAAGAGCTTCTATTGGACCTACAAGCCTTAAACCATAAAGGAAAGCTTATGACAGCAAAGAATCAGCTCATAGAGCCTTTTTAGCCTTTGTCTTGCTAAGGCAATTTGTAAGTTCCCATTTAAATTCCTTGCCTTAATTTCAGCTTAAATTAGCTTAGTAGTTGCTTATGTGCTTAATCTAATTGCTTATTAGTGCTTTTATTGTCTTAGTATCATATAAACATCTTATAATCATGCGTTTTTCAGCTAGGGAGAATTTAGAACTTAGAATTTCCAATTACTAGTAGTCAAAAAAATCATAAAACAATAAAAAATAGTTAAGGTATAAGTGTGTATGAACTATGATATAATAAGTCGATTAAATTTTTTGTCATGAATTATGTCTGTTAAGCTTTCCTTAAGCAAACAACATCTGGTAATTAGGATTTGCTAGTTAGATTGAGAAATTTTAGGGTAATATGAAATCTGTCTAGGCTTAAGAGTGGTTTGATAATAAGAGATAGATATGACTTCAATAGTCAAAGATAATTGTAGAAAGCACTTGGTCATTTGCTTATCATTATTGATTAAGTATGCGTTAGAAAGATTTTGATAGCTTAGATTTTTGCTGATGAAAATATTGAATGATGTCTTTAAATTTTGTCTCAGCACTAGGGTAATTTCATCAACTGTTCTTATTTGCTTATAATTTGAAACAAAGCCTTGTAGTCTTTGGTTAGTGTTAAAATTTAAATCATACATACTCACCTTAGGAGTAAGTGGCAATTAACCACTTTGGTAGACTGCACCATTTTAGAGTGTGCATTGGTCATTTGACATCACAGTGGGTAATTATTATCTTTACCGAAGCGTCCTTTATTACACTTCATTTTTACTTAAGTTTATAGGTAGTTAGGTGCTTAAATTCAAGTAGTTTATTAGTTAATCTATAGTTATTAGTTAGAATAATACTTATTTTAAATTTCAAGCTTAATAGATCACTTAGGAAAACAAGCTTTTCTAAAAGTCAAATAAAAACTAAAAAAGATCAAAACATAGTCTTATGATCCTAGCTTATTGAAATTTGAATTTCCTATCTCAAGTATATATTATTAGACTCAGTTCTATAGCTTCAGTGTAATTAGACTTGATTTCAAAAGCTTAAGGTTAGATTAGCTTAATAAGTTTATTCTTACCTACATTAAGAGCATTTTGAGCTTTTTTTTAAATTAAAACTCTGTGGTTTGCCCTTTTTAATCTTGAAAATTTTAGTTAGCTACAATAATTTTAGCTCAAGATAGCTTGTTAAATTTAGTTTCAGCACATCCATAGAATATAGGCCTTTCCATAACAGCTTTTATTTTGAAAGTTTGTACTTAATTTGAGATGTGGGTTCATTATATGGCACAACTAGATTTATGGCTTCTAAAAGCCACTTTTTGAAAGATAGCATATTCATAAGCTCATTTTTGAGCTATATTTGACTTTCGACAGCTCAAGCTTATGTTTTATTAAAAATGTTCAAAAACTTGTCTTTAAACTCGCTTTAATAACTTTTAGTTTTCAAAAATAAAAAAAATCAAAAGGTGTTAACCAAACTTTGAACCCTTGAACACATACTTGTCATAACCCAACTAGATAACTCAATTAGAGCTAGCATGTACTACATCCACTCGATTAACCTAGCACGCCATTTTCATAGATACCTTGTTTTTATTTTTTACTTTTTAGTAAAATAGTCGTAGCTTATTAGGCTTATTTAGGGGCTTATTTAGTTTTTAGTTTCCTTTCATAGTTTCCTTATTTTCTTAAGTCCCTGTTGAGTATTTATAGATTTTTTTCCAGGAAATTTTCACATTTTTTCCATTATGTAGATTATTTATAATCATTATTTTCTTACAGATTTAATTTTGAAAAATCATAAAAATAGGAAATAAAGATTCAGATAAATTACACAAAATGCGTTTTTAGTTCTTATAAAAAATTAACATTTAGTTTTCCATCAGAAAAATCATTTTTTAAACCTTTTAGATTTAATTTTCATTTTTAAGCTTTTATTTTTACAATTCTTAAAATAGTATTTTAATTTTTAAAAATAGTAAAAATAGTATTTCTGAGTTTCTTTATGTATAATTTTAAGAATTTCTAACAAGTTAAAAATCATTTTTTCTAATTTTTAGACTTAATTTTGCTATTTTTAGGATTTAAATTATAGTTAAAATAGTTTTTAATTCATAATAAATTCAAAAAATAATCATAAAAATATTTTTCTCTTATCTTAAAATTTTTATTTATCTATTCTAGGTTTAGAAGTTTTGTTTAGCATTTTAGTGAGTAATTTTAATGTACTTGCATATTTGTCGCGTTTTAATTTGTTCCCATTAATATCTAGTTTCATTAATTGCTTATTTTAATATGTGTTTTATTGGTAGTTATAGATATATCAAAAAATATTTTTATCTGCTCATTCAAAGCAAAAACCAAACTAAGCGTGGTATTCAATTTTCACAATTCTTGGGAACGACCCGGGAAATGCATACATCCCGTTTACAATAATACTAATTATATTATATTATAATATATTTTGAAGAATTTCCTTTTTTACCTTTGTCCTAACTGGTAATGGTAAATTTTATCAGCTAGTTAATCTAAATTTTATTTGAGCGCCGTTGGCCAAGGGTACTTGTGGATAAAGATAATCAGTCTTTACGTTATTGATTTTGGTTTGAAGATTCCTTTCAGTCCTCGAAAGTTTCAATTTGTTTAAATATTATCAAAAATCGTAAAAAAATTAAAAAGTATAAAAGTAAAATTTTCTTTTCTTTTTAGTATAGTTATCATAAAAATATATAAAAAAAATCAAAAATATAAAAAAATTTGTCTTAAAAAAAAGAAATAAAATACACAAAGTTGGTAAAAGAACACCAACAAATAATACCTTCAATTGAGGTATTATCATAAATAAGTTCCGGTGAACTTGAAAAGTTCCCAAATCGAATCAAAGATTTTAAAACTTGCCATTTGTGTCATTTACGAGGTACGACTCATCTTAAAAAGCAATTTTTAAGAGTTACCGTGAAGTAATTCGATTATTTGGTTTAAGTTGTCTTCCGTGTATCCGTTTAAAATAGATTGTTAAAAAATCAAAAATAAAAAAATAAAAAAAAACTAATGTAATTTTTGTTTACTTTTTAATTTCTCTATTTTTAGTGCATGCGCACTCGTTCTAAAGCTCGTAATCGTAATCGTCGACAAAAACAAATAACACCGGTTATTGTTGAGGAACCCGAGATTTCAATGGCCGACAATCGTACCATGGCTCAAATTCTACAAGCTCCCATCGAGGGATACGAAGATGCAATTGTTGTTTCACAGATAAATGCAAACAATTTTGAGCTCAAACAAACTTTTATTAATCTTGTTCAAAGTAATCAATTTATGGGTAGACAAGACCCTCATAATCATCTCCGATTTTTCAACAAGGTTACTTCTACGTTTAGACATCCGGACGTTCCGAATACGTCGATTAAGCTTTTGCTTTTTCCTTTCTCTCTCGAAGGTGAAGCCCGGACTTGGCTAGATAAGGAACCACCTCGATCGATTCTAACGTGGGATGATCTTGTCTCGAAATTCATAAACCAATTCTTTCCACCTTCGAAAACAACTTACCTTCGAAATGAAATCACCACTTTCTACCAAAAACCGAATGAAACTTTCAACGAAGCATGGGAACGTTTCAAAGGACTTCTTCGTCAATGTCCTCATCATGGTTTCTCGGAATTACATCAACTTGATACGTTCTACAATTCTTTGAATACCAATGATCAAGATGCTTTAGATTCCGCCGCGGGTGGAAATTTTCTAGATAAGATGCCTCGTGATGGTTTAGCCATTATTGAAAGTAAATCCAAGGTTCGTTATTCAAGAAGCCGTGCAATTGAACCAAGAGCGAGTACGAATGCTCCTCTTTCTACTTCTACACCTTCTAATTCTTTTGAATTTCAACAACTCGCCGCTTCTCTTGAAGACAAAATGGATATTCGAATGAGCCGATTAGAAAAGATGATTAGTGAAAAGAATGTTACGACTCCTGCTACCGTCAAAGCAGTCGAGGAAGTTTGTGTTACATGTGGTTCAAACCATAATTTCAACAATTGTCCGTTAACAAGGAATGAATTTCCCGTTTTTCATGATAACATTCATCAATTCCAACAAACCGCCGCCGTTGGCAACTTTGTTCAAAGAAATCCTCCTAATTTGGCAAATCAAATGAGACCACCCGGTTTTAATCAACCAAATGTTCAAAACAACCAAGGAAACCAAAGCCGATATCAAGGAAACAATTTCAATTCGAATCAAAACCGTGGAGGCAATTTCAACCAAAACCGTCAAAACAATCAAGGAGCCGTTTATCAAGCCCCACCATACCAACCACCAACAAATCAACCTTTGGTTAATCAAGCTTTACCTCCCGTTTCACAAATTCAAGGTGTTTCTAAAACGGATTTTGAAAGTTATGCTAAGGCTAATGATGCGAACATGAATAATTTGCAAATGAAGTTAGACAATTTTCAAAGGAACCAAAATGATTTTCAAAGAGTTTACAATGATTCTCAAAAGAAGCAAGATGATTTTCAAAACATGATGCTAAGTTTTATGCAAAACTATCATACCAACCAAGCTTCAAGTTCAAGTTCGTTACCAAGCAATACCATTCCAAACCCTAGGAACGAAGCCAAGGCAATTACCACACGAAGTGGTGCCTCATATGATGGACCTCCAATTCCACCGCCGGTGGTGGAAAAGGAACCCGAGGTGACAAAGGATACGGAGCTACCTAGCACCGAAGACATCCAACCTCCTTTGGTCCAAGATCAAAACCAAGACAAAGAACCAATCAATGAGCCTCTCGTTACTCAAAAGACCAAGACTAGTTTGCCTTACCCTTCAAGACTTGCAAAAGAGAAACTCCGTGAAAAGGATGATATCCTAGCTTCCAAGTTTATGGAAATTTTCCGTAATCTTCACTTTGAGCTAAGTTTCGCGGACGCTCTCATTCATATGCCTAAGTTTGCTCCGATGTTCAAAAAGATGCTTAATAACAAAGACAAGTTAATCGAGTTAACCAAGACACCTTTGAATGAAAATTGTAGTGCGGTTGTCCTCAAAAAGCTTCCAGAAAAGCTAGGTGACCCCGGTCGATTTCTTATCCCATGTGATTTTTCGGAGTTTGATAATTGCTTAGCCCTAGCCGATTTAGGTGCTAGCATTAATCTCATGCCTCTTTCCATTTGGAAAAAGCTTGGACTCCCGGGCCTAAATGATACTAAAATGGTGTTAGAATTAGCCGACCGAACAATTTCCAAACCAACCGGTGTAGCCGAGAATGTTTTTGTCAAGGTAGGAAAGTTCTACTTTCAGATATACCAAGCCAAGTTCTAAAGTCCACTACATCACCGGCACACTCATATTTTATGGAATTTGGGTAAACATTTGGAAACGGACAGGCTAAATTCTCACAATATCAAACAAGGGTTATTGTGTGTGGGTTATGTATCAAGTAATTTCACAAAAGTATGCTTGACTTTTTTTTAAATTTGAGCATAATTTAAGCATTTTAGTGTGAAAATTAGGACAAGTAAACATTCTAATTCCACCCCCACTTGAATTATACAACGTCCTTGTTGTATAGATGAAACATTAAAAATACGGGAATTAAAAAGAATTAAAATGAGAAACTCCCCCGATATTTGCTTGGTAGATTCTCCAATTTACGTTTATGAGCAAGATTGTGTGTTGAACAACCGCCTTGAGGTTTCAAGACTCCAACACTTCAAGACTTCCAGATTTGTAAATTCTCCACCAATATTCGTCAATATTCTTTCACGAGGTCCTGTGTAAAATAGGAAAAACGTGCATTCCTATCTTGAAATCTACGGTTAATTTAAACTAAACTAAACAAACTAAATACGAGTCAGTCTGGTG
>BQNB010144622.1:0-16831 GCA_026074375.1 Tanacetum coccineum
AGTCATTTATAAGTGTATTATACTTTCAAATACTTGTATAAATGTAATAATTATTGCATTTCACAAAAATATGTGATACTCCACCCTTAAATGTGAAAAAACTTATCTAAAATCATATTAAGTCCTTTTAGAATCGCAATGATACAAAAATGTAGTAAAATTTTCATATTTGGTAAAAATCCACTATAAGGGTATTGAAAAAGTTTTTAGTAATATAGAACCCTTATAGTGGATTTTTCCAAAATTTTAAATTATTTAGTTTCTTGGGTTTATGCTTTAAGGTTTAACCTTTAATATACCCAAATGTGGTGTTTAAATCATTGTAGTGACATAATACCAACTGTTTTTAAAAAGTTTAGTCATTTATAAGCGTATTATACCTTAAAATACTTGTATAAATGTAATAATTGTTGCATTTTATAAAATGATGTTAAATGTGATACTCAACCCTGTGAAAAACACATCTAAAATGATATTAAGTACTTTTAGAATCGCAATGTTACAAAAATGTAGTAAAATTTCCATATTTGGTAAAAACCACTATAAGGGTATTGAAAACGTTTTTAGTAATATAGAACCCTTATAGTGGATTTTTCCAAAATTTTAAATTATTTAGTTTCTTGGGTTTATGCTTTAAGGTTTAACCTTTAATATACCCAAAAGGATATTGAAAACGTTTTTAGTAATATAGAACCCTTATAGTGGATTTTTCCAAAATTTTAAATTATTTAGTTTCTTGGGTTTATGCTTTAAGGTTTAACCTTTAATATACCCAAATGTGGTGTTTTAATCATTGTAGTGACATAATACCAACTGTTTTTAAAAAGTTTAGTCATTTATAAGCGTATTATACCTTAAAATACTTGTATAAATGTAATAATTGTTGCATTTCATAAAATGATATTAAATGTGATACTCAACCCTGTGAAAAACACATCTAAAATGATATTAAGTACTTTTAGAATCGCAATGTTACAAAAATGTAGTAAAATTTCCATATTTGGTAAAAATCCACTATAAGGGTATTGAAAACGTTTTTAGTAATATAGAACCCTTATAGTGGATTTTTCCAAAATTTTAAATTATTTAGTTTCTTGGGTTTATGCTTTAAGGTTTAACCTTTAATATACCCAAATGTGGTGTTTTAATCATTGTAGTGACATAATACCAACTGTTTTTAAAAAGTTTAGTCATTTATAAGCGTATTATACCTTAAAATACTTGTATAAATGTAATAATTGTTGCATTTCATGAAATGATATTAAATGTGATACTCAACCCTGTGAAAAACACATCTAAAATGATATTAAGTACTTTTAGAATCGTAGTGTTACAAAAATGTAGTAAAATTTCTATATTTGGTAAAAATCCACTATAAGGGTATTGAAAACGTTTTTAGTAATATAGAACCCTTATAGTGGATTTTTCCAAAATTTTAAATTATTTAGTTTCTTGGGTTTATGCTTTAAGGTTTAACCTTTAATATACCCAAATGTGGTGTTTTAATCATTGTAGTGACATAATACCAACTGTTTTTAAAAAGTTTAGTCATTTATAAGCGTATTATACCTTAAAATACTTGTATAAATGTAATAATTGTTGCATTTCACAAAAATATGTGATACTCCACCCTTAAACGTGAAAAAACTCATCTAAAATGATATTAAGTCCTTTTAGAATCGCAATGATACAAAAATGTAGTAAAATTTTCATATTTGGTAAAAATCCACTATAAGGGTATTGAAAAAGTTTTTAGTAATATAGAACCCTTATAGTGGATTTTTCCAAAATTTAAATTATTTAGTTTCTTGGGTTTATGCTTTAAGGTTTAACCTTTAATATACCCAAATGTGATGTTTTAATCATTGTAGTGACATAATACCAACTGTTTTTAAAAAGTTTAGTCATTTATAAGCGTATTATACCTTAAAATACTTGTATAAATGTAATAATTGTTGCATTTCATAAAATGATATTAAATGTGATACTCAACCCTGTGAAAAACACATCTAAAATGATATTAAGTACTTTTAGAATCGCAATGTTACAAAAATATAGTAAAATTTCCATATTTGGTAAAAATCCACTATAAGGGTATTGAAAATGTTTTTAGTAATATAGAACCCTTATAGTGGATTTTTCTAAAATTTTAAATTATTTAGTTTCTTGGGTTTATGCTTTAAGGTTTAACCTTTAATATACCCAAATGTGGTGTTTTAATCATTGTAGTGACATAATACCAACTGTTTTTAAAAAGTTTAGTCATTTATAAGCGTATTATACCTTAAAATACTTGTATAAATGTAATAATTGTTGCATTTCATAAAATGATATTAAATATGATACTCAACCCTGTGAAAAAACACATCTAAAATGATATTAAGTAATTTTAGAATCGCAATGTTACAAAAATGTAGTAAAATTTCTATATCTGGTAAAAATCCACTATAAGGGTATTGAAAACATTTTTAGTAATATAGAACCCTTATAGTGGATTTTTCTAAAATTTTAAATTATTTAGTTTCTAGGGTTTCTACTTTAAAGTTTAGCATTTAATATACCAAAATGTGGTGTTTTAATAATTTTAGGGACATAACACCAACCGTTTTTAAAAGATTTAGTCATCTATAAGTGTATTATACCTTCAAATACTTTTATAAATGTAATAATTGTTGCATTTCACAAAAATATGTGATACTCCACCCTTAAACGTGAAAAAACTCATCTAAAATGATATTAAGTCCTTTTAGAAGCGCAATGATACAAAAATATAGTAAAATTTTCATATTTGGTAAAAATCCACTATAAGGGTATTGAAAAAGTTTTTAGTAATATAAAACCCTTATAGTGTCTTTTTCCAAAATTTTAAATTATTTTCATGATGCTCTCCCTCCACTCTAAGGTGTGAGACCTATTTTATATGGCTAGAAAGCCCTAAACGATACCAACATTTTAACTATCTTGTCTCAGCATCCCTTATTGTGGTGCATAACCCCGACTCTTTATTTCTTTCTATGGCTTACTCTAATCGTCTCCTTCACTTTCTCTATTCGTTGATATCTCTTTGCTTGGAGTCATCCCTAATTCTGGAGTAAAATTATTAATCTTTCTCTTCTAATTCACTTTCTCTTCATGATGCTCTACCTCCACTCTAAGTTATGAGACCTAATTTATATGGCTAGAAAGCGCTAAACGATCTAGCCATATAAAATAGGTCTCACAACGTAGTGTGGTGAAGATTTGAGTGTGCAAAAAGATTTAAGGCACAGATATTTGAATGTCAAACTGTTTTAAGGGATTGAGTGTTGGTTAACCACCACACAGCAAATGGTATTCAATTCACCATGTCTTACAAACATAAGAATTGACTAGTCCAAATCAAACAGTTTTGGTAAAGACCTCTCAAATCTGTTGATGGTTGACAATTTACCAAAAATTGTATGGTGATCAATACACCATGGTATTACACTGAATTATTGGCTACTCCAAAGCAAACGGCTTTTTGGTAAAGAGAAGTCAAATCCGTTGATAGCTTTAATAGTTTGCTCAAAACTATATGGTCCTCAACTCACCAATGTTTTATTACTGAGAGTTGACTAGTCCTGAGCAAACGGCTACAGGTAAAGACTAATAAAATCCGTTTATGGTTGTAATGACTTACCAAAAGTCATATAGTATTCAACACACTATGATTCATGTTCTGAGTGTTGAAATGATTTTCAGTTCATCATGGATTATTACCTTTTCTAGGTACCAAAGAACTGACTAGCCCAAGAGTGAATGGCTACTTGGTAAAGGCTCATCAAATCCATTCATGTTGCTGAAAAGACCTGTTGCTGAGAAGAACAATCTGTTTGAGGAAAAGACAAAGATTTTTGAAGAAATGTGTATGTTCAAGATAAGAGGTTTCATTTCAAGATGCTCAAACAGATTGTGTACAAGATACTGCTCAAAGGATGAAGCTTAAAAGATTGAAGGCAAGTACTGCTTAAATGACAAGACAGACTGATGCTTAACAAAGAAGACCAACTATCAAGAAACTTGAAGTCAAGCAAGTAGAATTCAAGTTAGGGGAGGATTGTTGGGAAATACAAGTCAAAAGGTCAAAGTACTGCTAAATGAAAGATCAAAGTACTGCTAAATGAAAGATCAAAGTACTGCTAAATAGAAAGTCAAAGCACTGCCAGTCAAAGATCGAAGTACTGCCGTGGATATAGGAACTATAAAGTTTAAACGGTTGTTTTAGCATTTATCTTGTAACAGTTATTAGTGATAAGTATCAATTAGTGTTTATGATATACAAGGACTGTACATCTACTAGAGGTTATCCTTATGTTTATAAAAGGATCTCTAGGAAGATATTAGAATATAGAACAAACATAGAAAAACACGAAGTTAAGAGTTGTTAGTATTGTATTAGGGATCTGCAAGTTAGGCAGATTCAAAAGGTTTATAAAAGAAATCGTTTGAGAAACTATTGTGTGTTCTTCTTAAGTACTGCCAACTAGATTCCGCATAGTTGATAGTATCTCAGTGTCTCATTAAGGAATATCGATCCTACAAGATAGAAGCATAATGGTTGTTTAGAAGGAACGTACCCGTAACGACATTTGAGTCTGGGTTTGTCCCTGCACGGCCTACCGCATATACTTTCGCTGGATCATTGCCATTTCCACTCTGGTCACCACGGTTGTTGTTTTTCAACTTTGGACACTCCCTCTTAAAATGTCCCTGGGCTCCACATTCATAGCAAGTAGGTTTTTGACTTGCCCCAATTCCCCTTTGGTTGTTAGCAGTGTTGGCATTTGCAGTACTCCAATAGTCACGAGCCAGATACGAATAGAGAAAGTGAAGAAGACGATGAGAGTAAGCCATAGAACGAAATAAAGAGTCGGGGTTATACACCACAATAAAGAATAATGAGAAAGATTATTTAAAAACAGGAGAACAAGTTTGCATGTGGTCATATTCGTTAGGCTTTCAAGCACATAAAAAAAAGGTCTCTGACAACTTAAATGAGTAAGATCATCATGAATGAAATATTGAATGAGAAGAGAAAGTACGCCGGTCCTTTAGTTTCACTATTCTTAGGTTTCTCTTTGCTTGGAGTCTTTTCTTCTGCTAATTTCGGAGTAAAATTATTAATCGTTCTCTTCTAATTCACTTTCTCTTCATGATGCTCTCCCTCCACTCTAAGTTGTAGGACCTATTTTATATAGCTAGAAAGCACTAAACGATACCAACATTGTAACTTGTTCTCCTATTATTGAAAAAAACTTTGTCTAGAATAGGTGGGAGGGGGGGGGGGGGGGGGGGGGGGGGGGGGGGGGGGGGTGCCGTATTGTGGTGTATAACCCCGACTCTTTATTTCATTCTATGGCTTACTCTCATCGTCTCCTTCACTTTCTCTATTTGTTGATTTCTGTTTGCTTGGAGTCATCCCTAATTTCGGAGTAAAATTATTAATCTTTCTCTTCTAATTCACTTTATCTTCATGATGCTCTCCGTTGAGAAGGAACGTACCCGTGACAGTGTTGGAACCCAGGTTTGCGTCACCTCCTCCTAAGACATATGCTTTGCCTTTTGCATCTGGAACTCTTGCTTTGTTCCCACGTTTTTGGTTCTTGACTTTGGGATAATCCTTCCGGTAATGTCCTTGTGCACCATACTCAAAACACGTAATAATTCCCTGATTAGGCCCCGGAGTTCCTTGAGTAGGTACAATCACAACAGATCTGTAATCCCTGGCTAGATGTCTAATCCTCTTACAGTTATGACACTTAGCAGTACACTATCCTTCGTGGTGTAGCTTACACTTACTGGCCGAAGAAAGTGTCTTCATAAAACCATTACATTCTTATTTTGTTACCCCTGTCCGGGCCATATAGGCTCTTAGCAACGAATTCTGACCTCTAGTATTCTATCGTTTGTAGGGTGGTTGTTGCCCACGGTTGTTTCCATAGTTGTTGTTCAATCTCCTCTTGTTCACACATTTCTTCTTACGGCATAGCCCTTTCAACTTTTCCCACAGTTGTTCGTAATCCGAACACATCCCTTGTGTCTTGTGGTTCTGGCACAAATTATAATTCCCTTGATATCATCCGGAAGACCTCCCAATGGAAGTTTCTTTCCACCCGAAATTCCCCTCAGGACCAGTTTTAGTAGGTATTATGGGTGGATGAAGGTCACACCTTGGAGAGTGTATACGTTAGAAAGAAATACAAGTTAGAACCAGTTAGTGGCCATTTAAGATCTTTGATATATGGGGCTACAGTTCGGTTAGAATTTAAAGTCTTAATGATCTAGTAATCGAAAAAATTAGATTGGGAGGTGCTAAAAGTTTGAGTAAACCTGAATTTACGTGGATTCTTTAGATACATTGAGCTTTGTAACATCTTATATCTTAATTTCATGACAGTTCTTGTTTGATGAGTTACGAGGTTAAGATATAAAAACACGTTTGTTTACAATAACTTAAGGGTTTTGATAAGTTTTCTCGATGACGAGCGAGGTACATGTAGTGGGATGCTTCTTTTCGTTTGGGGTTGTTGTGTTGCTAATTGCACCCTTGTGGGGGTAAGCAAAGTCATTAGCAGTTGGATTCGGATTTTGGAAGTTAGTCGAGGTTAAGGTTGACAAGACTCTTTGTTTTGTCAAGGAACCGATGATGTTGTGGACCGAGAGGTCATAGTAAAAGCGTAATAGACGCAGAAGGTGAAAGTTCATTGGAAATTCAAAGCGTGGTCCTGAGCTTACTTAGGAACGCAAGGATCAAATGAGGTCTAAGTGTCCTCCGTTGTTTGTCGATAGTGCTAATGCCTCGAGTGAGTTAAAATCTCATGGGGGGGGGATACGAGATTTTCTCATGGGGGGGAATACGGTGACAACCATAGACTTAGCAGGTTTGGTTTTAAACCGTAGTGTTGACCTAAATGAATCTGTTGCAAATTGTATGGTTAATTTGTTTATACGAGTTTATATGTGTTGTGGTATGATATGTAAAATTGGATAATCAATCCATTGAGCGGTGATCGTCTCATTGGGGATTGGATTTGTGTTGAATTTTGTGAAGTTGCATTTCGTTACATTTGGTGACAGAAGGAAATGATTCGGTGATTTGAAAAGCGGTTTTCGCGTTAATTATGATGAAGTAATTAAACGTATATGTATTATTGATGTTAGTAATTTAAGATAATGTTTGGTTTTTAGAGGTTAAGTTAAGAGAAATGTTATTTGATGGAGAAATTTCATTTTAATCACTTATAGTGATAATGAAATTGATTGGGTATTTTGAGAGAATTGTTTTGGTTAATATGTGGGTGTCTAGGTGATGGATTAAAATGGAAAGTATGTCATTTGTGAAAGAAATAATTAAGTAATAGATAAATAAATAAATAAAATATTTTTTTATAGAAGAATAGTAAAAACGAATTTAAAGAGGATAAAGGGAAAGAAAAGAAAAAAAGGGGAGCTTCAATAGGAAACAAACTCTAATTAGATATTATCTATAATTAATTGTGGGGCCTATAAATATAAAAAAAATCCCATAACCCTCCTCCTCCTATTGCTCACCGTCCAAAGAGAAAATAAACGTTGAAGAATTTTTTTAGGTGTTTAAGGTAATTTCTAATTCTTTGTTTAATCTAGTTCTTATTTTAATTCTGTAATCTAAGCATGAATGATTAGGTTTAATCATAGAAAAAAAATTAGTGTTTATGAAATAGGTTTTTTAAATTTTCTGGATTTTAAAAGTAGTTTAATGATGAATGTTTGAATCATTGGTACAATTGGTTTTGGGATTTGATCATAGGCGTTGAAAGGTCTAGATCGCACGAATTAGTTGTTTAATTCACTGCAGAAAATTAGGCAGTTTTGTAACGATCATAACTCAATCATAAATTATCAAACAAATAATTTACAATATACTGGAGATAACCTCAGAGAGTCTACTTTCCAGGAAAGTTAGTCTCATGGGTTTTTATGGTCGGGAAGTGGGTCAAAAGGTCTTAACAAAATCAGTGTGTAAAACTATGACGAACTTCAGTTTTGGTTTTGATTTTTCTAAAAATACTTAGACATCTATTCAGAGGCTCTAAATCTTTTGGAAGTTATTTTATATGTTGTGTGTGACCCTTGAATTTTTGCTAAGTAGGTTATGAAGTTTAAGTGGGTTATCTAACGTCATACTTTTAGGGGGTCAGATTCTGGCCGAATTCTAGACACTTTGGATTAATGAATTTCTAAAGGGTATATGTAAAAGGGTAATGACTTATAGAGAGCTAGGAGAGGTTCATAAGACATATATGTAGCATGGTGAATTTTAGTTAGAATTATAGAAGTGTTTAAGTGGTGCATTTAGGGCGCGTAAGTGAGTATAAAATTCCGCTCTAATCCAACAAATTTAAAGTGTAGTATTAAAGTATAAATGACATATATAAGAGTTGGAAAAGGGTGAAATCAAGTAAAGAACTATGATAGATAGCTTAGATATCCATCATAGTTGATGTTACATCATATTGGGTTGAATGCCTAATTAATGGTAGCTTATTGTGTGCTTAATTGTTTAGATTATCCGTGAATGTGTATGTGAAGTCCTTTTGTTGAAATCGTTTGGAAGTCTATAAGCACAGGTGAGTTTCATAGCCCCTTTTCTTATGTTTTTTCATTGGGTGAAAATGCATCTATAATTTAAATGTTTTAGATACTGTGGTGATAATGTGTTTTAAAAACGAGGCAATTGCTATATGAGACTATTGTATGTTATGTGCTACATTGCGAATATAAATATAAGTTGTGCCTTGAGGCGTAGACCCATCTCAAGGCATTGATGATTGTTATAGTAGCTTGACCGAACACATTACTGTGGCATTGTGGATAGTGAGCCTTAATCGTTTCATTATTGTAGGTTTTGATTTTATGGATTTTGTGATGATTGAGCGTGAAACTTCCTCAATGTGGATTGATTGATTGCATGTTTAGCTTGTAAGATCGGTACGGTGATGTCCGCTGGCTATGATATGCTTTATTTATCACAATAATTGCATTTATATAAGGTTTTGATTGCGTTCCCTTAGAACCTATGACTCTCACCAAGCCATTGTGTTTGACTAGGTTTTTATAAGCATCATTTTCAGGTGAGCTTAATGATGCTAAGATAGAGCGCGTAGTTGCAATGAAGAAACCGTTAGATGCTTGAGTTTTATTTATGCTTTTGATTACGAGATAATTATGTTTGCATGGTATTGGTTTTGGAATATGTTTTCCATGTCGATGTTATTTGACGAGACCCGTTTCTACTTTAGAAAAGTAGCACCATTAGGTTTTGGGGGTACTGTTTAGTGACACTTTCTGTCTTTGCTTTACTTTAGTATGTCACGATCTATATAGACACTATGTGTTGTGATGATATCCATTCTAGTTTATCGTGGGCGCCCTGCGCGTATTCGCCTTGGCGGGTGTGACATTAGGTTTTTTCTTTGGGTATTGAGTATGACACTTTGTTTATTTGCCTTTACTTTAGTAATCATTTTTAAGTATTCTCTATATAGACCACCATGTTTTGTATGATAGACCATTCTTGTTTACCCGCCTCGGCGTTTCCGCCATTTTGCGGGTGTGGACAGATACATTTAGGGTCAACACTACGGTTTGACCAACGCTGCTCAAAGTCATGGTGTCACACGGATATTTTTTATCCGAATAAACCCGCTTATCCTGAAGAATTGGCTTCCAGAGTGAGAACCTAGTTGAAGTGGAATTATGATTATTTTGTACTAATCTAGTATTATTTGGGATAACTCCATGATGAGTACTTGTTACAATCATCAGCAAGTGGCTGGAGTGCTTGAGATGCCATTAGCTACAAACTGGGTAACATCCTTTAAAAAGAGCTTGACTCTTATACATCTAATAAGGTTTTTGGACACATTCATGAGGAATGTTAGAAGAATACAGGTGCTGGTGAGAAGAAGACTGTGAAGAAGCCTAGTCAAACCTCTCAAGGTGTTCCGGTTCATCCAAGAATGGGTTTTAAACCTTAAAAAGAATATCGACATGTGACCAAAAAGCCTAATGCTAGTTTTAGTGGTAATAAGAAGAAAGGTGTAGAACCTACTATTGAGGTTAGTAATTCAAATCCATTTGATGTTCTTAATTAGTGGATCGATTAGAATGACATGTGGATATGTTGGTACCAATAGGGGAGCACCTAATTTGGTAAATAATGAGGCTACTTCAAGTGGATCCTCTTTTATGAATATCGATAATGATTGGGAGTTTGCTAGTAATACTCCTATTGGTGGTCAAATGATATATCAAGCAGTCTGTAGATCAAATCCATCTTTCTCTGAATACATGTATATTGAGTAAAAAAGATTAGATTTAGAAGTATAGAATTTAATGATAATGAATTGGTATATCTACACAAAACACTTACTATATGAGAATTATAAATTTACAAATGACAAAAAATAATGTTTTACATATGTCTTGAAGCAGCTATTTCAGGAATATCGTTGTTGATGTAGAGCTTGGCAGAATACATAACATTGCTAACATATTGTTTCTCTATAAATATGTTAGAAACAAAAAAAAGATTAAGTAATATTAAAAGTAGGTATGTTATACAGATATTAATTGGTTTAGTGCATACCATTAAAGTAATTAACCTTAGCTAATTGTTGTATCATAACAATGATACCACTTTTGCCTATCTCATCATACAACTCTAGAAAACTTATCAGAAACCAGAATAAAAAAAACATCATTCCAAGCTGTGCACATCTGTTATAAAAAGGAAGGGGATGCAAATAAACCCACAAAAAAAAAATTACAACAAATATATAGAGAAAGATGTTGTATTATATCAAAAATTTAAAATTACAATTTTACTAAAAATCCTAAAGTATGACGATCTTTCTTATTTTATCAACCCCAAAAGTGTTGAAAGGAGTAGCGTCCGAAATAGAAGCAATCGTTCCAATGACATCTATATTTTTGTAATATAATTATATAAAATTAAAGAGTAAGACACAAAGTATCAAATCAACAATCTAAACAAAAACTCACCACACAGTTCTGTCTGAGAGAATTATCTTGATGTAAAAGCACTGAAATGCTCAAACCTAAAGCCATGTGGTTTGTTGTCAAAACTTCCAACCCTTCTAACAGCCGTGTTCTTAAAGAAATTAAGTTTGTACCAATGGCTCAACAATTGAAATTTTCTGCCATTTTCACCGACACCAATGCATTAACATGCTCCTTCATCCAATACTGGTTGGAACTTGTTGATATCTTGGTTCCTAACTGTGTCTTGCACTCGATTACTCTGCAATATAAATTTAGTTTGCATTTTATTATTATAAATAAAAGCCAAGCTTTTGATCTATATATATATATGTATTGTGTATCTATATAGATATATAAAATTATATAAATATATAGTATATATATATAATAATCTATATGTGAAAAACACATCTAAAATGATATTAAGTACTTTTAGAATCACAATGTTACAAAAATATAATAAAATTTCCATATTTGGTAAAAAATCACTATAAGGCTATTGAAAACGTTTTTAGTAATATAAAACCCTTATAGTGGATTTTTCCAAAATTTTAAATTATTTAGTTTCATGGGTTTATGCTTTAAGGTTAACCTTTAATATACCCAAATAAGGTGTTTTAATCATCGTAGTGACATAATACCAACCGTTTTTATAAAGATATAGTTTTGTGTATTTGTCATCTATAAGTGTATTTATAACATTAAATACCTTTGTAATAAAATGTAACAATTGTTTCATATCAACAAAACTTTGATACTCAAAAAACCCGTAAACGAGAAAAAACTCATCTAAAATGCGATTAAGTACATTTAAAATTACAATGAATAACAAAAATGTAGTAAAATTTTCATATTTGGTAAAAATCCACTATAAGGGTATTGAAAACCTTTTTAGTAATATATAACCTTTATAGTGGATTTTTCCAAAATTTTAAATTATTTAGTTTCTTGGTTTTTTGCTTTTAGGTTTAACCTTTAATATACCCAAATGTAGTGTTTTAATCATTGTAGTGACATAATGGCCAAACGTGTGTATTATAAAAGTTAGTTCCATGTTATAAACGTATTTATACAATTAAAATACTTGTATAAATGTAATAATTGTTGCATTTCATAAAATGATATTAAATATGATACTCAACCCTGTGAAAAAACACATCTAAAATGATATTAAGTAATTTTAGAATCGCAGTGTTAAAAAAATATAGTAAAATTTTTATATCAGGTCAAAATCCACTATAAGGGTTTTTAAAACATTTTTAGTAATATAGAACACTTACTGTGGATTTTTCTAAAATTTTAAATAATTTAGTTTCTAGAGTTTCTACTTTAAAGTTTAGCATTTAATATACCAAAATGTAGAGTTTTAATCATTTTAGGGACATAACACGAACCGTTTTTAAAAGATTTAGTCATCTATAAGTGTATATACGCTTGCAAATACATGGATAATAAATTGTAAGTATAGATGCATTTCACAAAAATATGTGGTACTCCACCCTTAAACATGAAAAAACTCATTTAAAATGACATTAAGTACTTTTAGAATCGCAATGATACAAAAATGTAGTAATATAGAACCCTTATAGTGGATTTTTCCAAATTTTTTAATTATTTAGTTCCTTGGGTTTATGCTTTTAGGTTTTACCTTTAATATACCCAAATGTGGTGTTTTAATCATTGTAGTGACATAATACCAACTGTTTTTAAAAAGTTTAGTCATTTATAAGCGTATTATACCTTAAAATACTTGTATAAATGTAATAATTATCGCATTTCATAAAATGATATTAAATGTGATACTCAACCGTGTGAAAAACACATCTAAAATAATATTAAGAACTTTTAGAATCGCAATGTTACAAAAATGTAGTAAAATCTCCATATTTGGTAAAAATCCACTACAAGGGTATTCAAAACGTTTTTAGTAATATAGAACCCTTATAGTGGATTTTTTCAAAATTTTAAATTATTTAGTTTCTTGGGTTTATGCTTTAAGGTTTAACCTTTAATATACCCAAATGTAGTGTTTTAATCATTGTAGTGACATAATACCAACTATTTTTAAAAGGTTTAGTCATTTATAAGCGTATTATAATTGTTGCATTTCATAAAATGATATTAAATATGATACTCAACCCTGTGAAAAAACACATCTAAAATGATATTAAGTAATTTTAGAATCGCAATGTTACAAAAATGTAATAAAATTTCTATATCTGGTAAAAATCCACTATAATGGTATTGAAAACATTTTTAGTAATATCGAACACTTACAGTGGATTTTTCCAAACTTTTAAATTATTTAGTTTCTTAGGTTTCTGCTTTAAAGTTTAGCATTTAATATACCAAAATGTAGTGTTTTAATCATTTTAGGGACATAACACCAACCGTTTTTAAAAGATTTAGTCATCTATAAGTGTATTATACCTTTAAATACTTGTATAAATGTAATAATTGCTGCATTTCACAAAAATATGTGATACTCCACCCTTAAACGTGAAAAAACTCATCTAAAATGATATTAAGTCCTTTTAGAATCGCAATAATACAAAAATGTAGTAAAATTTTCATATTTGGTAAAAATCCACTATAAGGGTATTGAAAAAGTTTTTAGTAATATAGAACCCTTATAGTGGATTTTTCCAAAATTTAAATTATATAGTTTCTTGGGTTTATGCTTTAAGGTTTAACCTTTAATATACCAAAATGTGATGTTTTAATCATTGTAGTGACATAATACCAACTGTTTTTAAAAAGTTTAGTCATTTATAAGCGTATTATACCTTAAAATACTTGTATAAATGTAATAATTGTTGCATTTCATAAAATGATATTAAATGTGACACTCAACCCTGTGAAAAACACATCTAAAATCATATTAAGTACTTTTAGAATCGCAATGTTACAAAAATATAGTAAAATTTCCATATTTGGTAAAAATCCACTATAAGGGTATTGAAAATGTTTTTAGTAATATAGAACCCTTATAGTGGATTTTTCTAAAATTTTAAATTATTTACTTTCCACTTTCTTATTTCTTGGGTTTTATGCTTTAAGGTTTTAAAAACCTTAATATACTCAAATGTGGTGTTTTATAATCATTAGCTGACATATAACACTTATTTAAAAGTTTAGTCATTTATAAGCGTATTATACCTTAAAATACTTGTATAAATGTAATAATTGTTGCATTTCATAAATGAATAATAAATATGAATACTTAACCCTGTGAAAAAACATATTCAAAAATGATATTTAAGTAGATTGTAGAATCGCAATGTTACACAAAATGTAGTTAAAAGAAATCTATATCTGTTAAAAATCCACTATAAGGGTAATTGAAAAAACCTTTTTAGTATATAAACCCTTATAGTGGTTTTTCTAAAAGAATTATTAAAATTATTTATTTCTAGGGTTTTTCAACTTTAAAGTTTAAGCATTTTAATATACCAAAATGTGATGTTATAAATAATTTTAGGGACATAAACCAACCGTTTTTAAAAGATTTAGTCATCAATAAGTGTATTACCTTCCAATACTTTTATAAATGTAATAAATGTTTCATTACAACAAAATAAGTGATACTCCACCCTAAACGTGAAAAAACGTCAATCTAAACAGATATAAAGTCCTTTTTAGAAGCGCAATGATACAAAAATAAGTAAAAATTTCCAAATTGGTAAAAACCACTTAAAGGTATTGAAAAAGTATTTTTAGTAATATAAAACCCATTATATGGCTTTTCCAAAATATATAAATTATTTCATGACCCTCTCCCTCGCACACTAAAGTGAGAGACCAATTGTATATATGGCTATAAAACCCTAAAACGATCACAAACTCATTGTAACTTGTACCCTGTTATTTAAATATCAGTCTCATTATCTCCTTATTGTGAACATAACCTAACGCCCTGACTCTTATTGCTTACTTTCTATGTCATACTCTAATCGTCTCCATCACTTTCTCTATCGTTGATATCTCTATTGCTTGTAGAGTCATCCCAAACTCCTTGGAGTAAAATTATTAATCTTTCTCTTCTAATTCACTTTCTCTTCATGATGCTCTACCTCCACTCTAAGTTATGAGACCTAATTTATATGGCTAGAAAGCGCTAAACGATCTAGCCATATAAAATAGGTCTCACAACGTAGAGTGGAAGGAGAGCATCATGAAGAGAAATTGAATTAGAAGAGAAAGATTAATAATTTTACTCCATAATTAGGGATGACTCCAAGCAAACAAAAATCAACGAATAGAGAAAGTAAAGGAGACTATGAGAGTAAGCCATAGAACGAAATAAATACTCGGGGTTAGACACCACAATAAAGGATGATGAGACAAGTAATTTAAAAACAGAAGAACAAGTTACAATGTTGGTAACGTTTAGGGCTTTCTAGCCATATAAAATAGGTCTCACAACTTAGAGTGGAGTGAGATCATCATGAAGTGAAAGTGAATGAGAAGAGAAAGATTCATAATTTTACTCCAGAATTAAGGATGACTCCAATTAAAGAGATATCAACGAATAGAGAAAGTGAAGAAGACGATGAGAGTAAGCCATAGAACGAAATAAAGAGTCGGGGTTATACACCACAATAAAGAATAATGAGAAAAATTATTTAAAAACAGGAGAACAAGTTGCAGTGTTCATATCGTTTAGGGCTTTCTAGCCATATAAAATAGGTCTCACAACTTAAAGTGGAGTAAGATCATCATGAAGTGAAAGTGAATGAGAAGAGAAAGACGTCTCCTTCAGTTTCTCTATTCTTTGATTTCTCTTTGCTTGGAGTCTTCGCTAATTTCGGAGTAAAATTATTAATCTTTCTCTTCTAATTCACTTTCTCTTCATGATGCTCTCCCTCCACTCTAAGTTGTGGGACCTATTTTATATAGCTAGAAAGCACTAAACGATACCAACATTGTAACTTGTTCTCCTATTTTTAAATAACTTGTCTCATCATCCTTTATTGTGGTGTATAACCCTGACTCTTTATTTCATTCTATGGCTTACTCTCATCGTCTCCTTCACTTTCTCTATTTGTTGATTTCTGTTTGATTGGAGTCATCCCTAATTTCAGAGTAAAATTAATGATCTTTCTCTTCTAATTCACTTTCTCTTTATGATGCTCTCCGTTGAGAAGGAACGTACCCGTGACAGTGTTGGAACCCAGGTTTGCGTCACCTCCTCCTAAGACATATGATTTACCTCTTGCATCTGGAACTCTTGCTTTGTTCCCACGGTTTTGGTTCTTAACTTTGGGATAATCCTTCCGGTAATGTCCTTGTGCACCATACTCAAAACACGTAATAACTCCCTGATTCGGCCCTGGAGTTCCTTAAGTAGGTACAATCACAACAGATCTGCAATCCCTGGCTAGATGTCTAATCCTCTTACAGTTATGACACTTAGTAGTACACTATCCTTCGTGGTGTAGCTTACACTTACTGCAGAAAGAAAGTATTCCTTCATAACCATTCTTCTTATTGTTACCAGCTATATAGGCTCTAGCAACATTCTGACCTCTAGTATTCTATCGTTTGTAGGGTGGTTGTTGTCCATGGTTGTTTCTATAGTTGTTGTTCAATCTCCTCTTATTCTCTGCATTTCTTACAGCATAGCCCTTCAACTTTTGTTCCATCAAGTTATTCGTAATCCGAACAGCATCTTGTAGTCTTGTAGGTTCTGCAACAATTACATTCCCTTGGATATTATCAGGAAGACCTCCAATGAATTTCTCCACCCGATATTCCTCCTTGA
>BQNB010144623.1:0-15779 GCA_026074375.1 Tanacetum coccineum
TTGCTCTTAAGGTTATATTAGTATATATATTTTATAGTATATTAAAATTGCAATCAATGCGATTGAGATCTATGTGGACAACAAGTCGGCAATCGACTTAGCAAAAAATCCAGTCTACCATGATCGAAGTAAGCATATCAACACTGGTTATCACTTTATTCGAGAGTGTATTGCAAGGAAGGATGTCAGAGTGATACATACAAGCTCCGAAGACCAAGTTGCAGATATCTTCACCAAGCCGCTCAACGAGCGAGAATTCTCAAAACAAAGGATGATGCTTGGAGTCGGGAAATCAAGTTTAAATGAGGTGTTGGATCGTAAACTTGATTTGGTTTGATAAAGATTGGACTAGCCATAAAGCCCAAGCCATGCCAAAGAAGTTTCTAGAATTCCTTAGAATGGTCATAGAAAATATCTTTGAGAAATATCTAGAATGATACAAGAAATATCTAGTTAGAGGTATCTAGAATTAGGCATCTAGATAATGTAGATGATGTAATGAGAAGCATCTAAATCGTAGTAGAATATCTATAAAAATATCGTGTCTCTAGAACATTCCATGGACTAGTATAAATAGGTGTTAGGGTGATGCATTTGGATGCACCAACAAAAAGAAAAGTTAAGCAATAAAGTTCCTTTGTAAAAGTTCTCTAAGTGTTCCTCTCTTCATCAAATATAAGCCTGAAAGACCCTCGTATTTCCAACAGTTACATGGAGAATAGCTTTTCTTTACAAGGGATGCATCTTTTGTGACGTGATAGATAAACCACATAAGAAAAACTACAAAATACCAATGCCCACATATCCATTGCGCTATTTGTGTATCACCAATGATCAGACTAGCTATGAAAGATTATCATTAAATTAATTTACAGTTTACCAACACCATGCACTTACTTTAGCTTACAGAGATACGTATCTTTGTGAGGTCCTAAATGAGTTTAGCAGTGACAGAACTAGGGATTGTTTTGCCAATTGCTAATAATCGTTGGATTTCTATTAGTGTTTTGTAAAGGTTTGATAATTCAAATTTACCAGCTACAATTCATATAAACAGCGGAATGGATCTCATGAGGATACATCTGATATTAAATAGAGGTTGTATTGATTCCTTTTTTTATATTTTTAGTTTTAGTTTCTTTTTTATGTATTTAATCAACCTCGACAGCATGATCTAAACATGCTCTTCTTTTTAATTGGTCTAGCATGGTATCCGGGCATTGTGGCGAAGGGTATCGTGTAATTAGAATTTTACATGAGTTATATTTTCGGTTATACCTTATTAATATTATGCCCCAAAATTATAAGGATGTAATTTACTTATGAGCAAGTTTTTAGTAATAATAAGGACTTTTTAATGTATAAAATATGTTGATATTTGACCAACCAACAACCTGGAACTATAACGGATAAATCGAAATTGAAGACGAATAGACACACACCAACAAAAGTATAATCGACAATAGAATACTTGGACAAGATAATTATCCAAACGCTTGATCTTTATTAATGTTTGTGAAGAAAAGAATGATGTACCAAGACCCCTTCCCCCACCTCTTTGTTGTAGAGATAAAGGGGAAGAAAACCTACCCTAAAAAGAGTTAAACCAAGCTGCTACAAAGAGAAAAACCAGTCGACTCTTTAATCCTTAATCTAAACCATCATATGAGATGGTATATATAGAGTATGAAGAACCGACCTATACATTCAATCCTAGTTGGGCTAAACTTGGGCTAAAATTTATCTATACTCCCTATACTATCTTTAATATGCATACTAACATATAACAATTTCCACCTTAGTATCATATTAGTCTTCTACGATACACAACAACTTCAACCATTGCTGGAACCTTGGAATAGAGATCGCCTTTTACAAGACACCAGTATCAAAAATTGATGCTGACATTAGCTTAGTTCTTGACTCTGTCAAGAATCCATTTATCCAACTAGCCTCCTTTACAGCCTCTATAAGTGTCATATAGCCCGCTTCAGTTGGCGACAAAGCCATCATGTGCAGCATCAAGCTTCTCAGCTTCCTGCATATCCTTGTATCATCAACCCGTACCTTGTGATTGATCTACCCATGACAGTGATTGATCTTCCCATGGCGTAGTCAAAATCCACAAAAAACCTGTACGTCTGTCTGTAATCTATGATCAAACTTATCCAACATACCCACATCTGCAGATGCTATGTCAAGTCTCGTGCAGACCACCTGATACTCCTGGCTTCCAACCGCATATATACATGACCACTTACCATTCTTTTCCACATCACAGTTCCTTGATAGACTACCCTCCAACGATAGTATAGAGTGTCTCTCGAACAAAGTCTGTACCAACTTCCCGTTGTAAAACTTAGATTGTGACACCCTCAGAGTATTACAACTCTGATCCCTGACGATCTCCATACCAAGTACATTTCCCTTTGCTTTATCCAGCAAACCCTTGGTAGCCCAGATCTTAGCCTTGCATCCGCAAGAAAAAACCATATCATCTTTATAGAGAAATAGATGTATGAACATACCTGGTGTATACTCCCAGTAATAGCCACCGCTGTCATCACTACATTTCCTACAACCATTGCTGAGCACATACACATCTGACCGAGCATCCATATCATCTTTCAATCCAGCCTTCCACATGGAAATCACCTTACAAACAACTGTATTATTGAAAGTCAATGACTCATGTGCATAAATCTTATCCACTGCAGCAACTGCAAAAGCAGCCTTATTACTGTCTTCTCTATAACTGAATAGTTCCCATGCTGAGTCTTACTCCCTATCACATGCTGAATGATAGTATATCAAATCTTGAGTTTGTACTTCATGTGAACCAACTATATGATTGACATTTCCATGAGGTTCCACCTTAAATGTATGATCCTCCTATGCTTCCACCTCAAACTCAACTCCATGCAACACCTGCATTGAACCTGTAACTACACTAGAACCAATGAAAGTTTTCTTGTATTCTCCACTTTCATTGAAACCCATATTCCTGTAAAGCACTACCTTTGAAGTAACGTCATCTAACCTGCAAAGCTTATTACCCATTATACCTTTACGGTATCCCATGAATATGCACTTGACCTTAACCGGTTCAAGCATCCCATGCTTAATACTAGCAAGCCAACCAAAAAAACCCAAACATATCTACAGGTGTCTTAAATCCAGTCGCTGATGATGGTGACCTATTCACTAGATATGTAGACATGGTTGTATCCTCTGCCCAAAAAAACTTGGACAGACCATACTGAATCAGAAAACAACGTACCTTAGCCAAGAGTGTCACGTTTGTTTCCTCAACCAACCCATTCTTCTAATGTAACCCCGCAACACCTAAATGTTTGGCGACCCCACTCTTTATACATTGTTGCATAGTCCTATAATTACAAGAATTAAGAACATTACTCGTCTTGATCTTCCACCCAGTCTGATATTCTCCTAACTACTTTCTACCCTTCAATGTCTTGTTAGTCACTGCCTGACCATCCAGGGTATATACGCAATTAGACCTTCTTGTTCCTGATAGTACCATCAGCGAACCCTTTATAACATTGATCTTGCCCGACTGCATCTTCACGATAAAACCTTCTTTTTCAAGAGTACCCATCGATATCAAGTTTCGCCTTAATTCCGAAACATACCTGACGTTGTCCAACATGAAACTTGACCCATCCCTCATCTGTACTTGAACCTTACCTGTCCATCGTACACGACATTCCCTACCATCACCAAGCAGTATATTACCACCGTTATAATCTTCAAAATCAACCAAGTAATCTCTCCTGTATGTTATATGGTATGAGCCCCCTGAATCCATGATCCAGTCCAATAGTTCTTCAACACTCATGGCCATCATAACATCAACACTATCATACCCATCAGCTCCAAAACCAGATACTTGATCTTCATTCTTGACAAAACCTTAAGATTTCTTGTGATTATACCTGGGATAACCCCTCTTCAAATGCTCCTCAGACTGACATATATAACACACGAGTCTGCTGCTTCTTCCCTGTGACTTTGACCACGCACTATATGTACCATGCTCTATATCTCTCTGACCAGATCTCCCTCTCACATACAACCCTTCACCACCATCACCCTTTACTTTCTCATCTTTTGAAGTTCCCTAGAATTAAGTGTCGCGAGCACGTCTTATAGCTTTAAAGTATCCCAACCATATAACAAAGTATCCATAAAATTATCGTAAGATGATGGTAAAGATGTGAGTAATAATAACGCCTTATCCTCATCTGATATAACAATATTTATAGCTGCTAAGTCACCTACCAGCTTGTGAAACTCATCAATATGTTCAGATTGACTCTTACCTAGATGCGTGTGAAAAGTATATAACTTCTTCTTCAAGTACAAATGATTATCTATAGACTTTGTCATGTATAAAGTCTCTAAATTTTTCCAAATCCCAACTGCAGTCGTCTCCTTGGTAATCTCCCGTAGGACCCAATCACCCGAACACAAGATTAATGCGTTGTAAGCCTTTTTTTCCGAATGACTCTATCGTATGCCACTATTGTGGTCGCACGTAACTCCTCCAATGTTGCAGCTAATCCTTGTTGTTCCAGCAAAGCCTTCATCCTTACCTGCCATAACCCGAAATCATTCTTCCCATCGAATTTCTCGATGTCAAACTTGGTACCCATCATCATTCTTTTAACCCTTTGCTAACCGTTTTACCTTTTATAAATTTACCTACACAAAACACGATCTAGCAAAGTAACCCGTTTGTAAAAACTCTTGCTTTATCGATATAACCCTAAGAATAAACCTTCTTAGAAATCGATCAAACCAAGAAACCCTTCAAAAATAAAACCCTTTCTTACTCATATATCGATTGAACCGTGGGCATAAAACCATCCAACAAATCGACAACCCTTGAATAAAAAAAGTATCTACACTTTTTGAAGTAACCCTTGTCGTACTTTATTTGTACAAAACAATTTCTTGTAACCTAAGAAACCTTGAAACCTCGACAAGTCTTGGACTTATTCTTCGACCCTTTGTTTATTCTAATAACCTTGTGATATAAACCTCACAACACCGAATCTAACAAAGTATCTTGTGCAAAAAACCCTTCAAAGTAAATGGTATCTTTACTTAAAAATAAAAAATTTAAATCTTTACAAACCGCGACACCTTGTTTTTATTAAACCCAACAACAAGAACCCAAAGTATATTTATGTCGTCAAGACCATTTGCTAATACAAAATTTAGCAAAAAGAAAAACAACAGCCTTGAAGATTAGATTTAAACCCTTCATCGGAACCGAACAAAGCCAGAACCTTCAAGGATCCTTCTATCGTAATCCTTGTGGTGCAACCAAGAAGCAAACCCTCGACACCTTTTGAAGCTCTAACATGAGTCCTCAAAGCAACCTTGTGTCGACTTCAATCCAAGAAAAGAACCCTTGATCGATGACCTTGCTGCTAATACCTTGATCTCCAAAACGAAAAACAAGAAACCTGATTATGTACTTTGTCATAAAACCAGACAAAACCCAACCACACTAAAAAGCAACTTGTTGCTTTGTAAACCGAAAATCAACAAACCTTTAAGCTTTCTTTAACCCGTGTCGGTAACCTCGACAACTCGAAAACTCAAGAACCTTCAAACCATTTTCTTGTCGCAAAACCTGGACAGAAACAAGCTTCCAAAAAAATTTGAAAGTCGATCCCATCTACTTCCTTGTTACTGTTTATGGAAACCCAAACAGAAACCCTTCTTGTTGTTGTTAACTGTCTGTTGCTGCTCCTTGGGTTTTCAAGAAAAACTGAACACCAAGACCTTATCGACAGAAACCCGATCGACAAGAACCTTCAAGACTCGAACCTAGTTACCAGAAAAAGCTCGAACCTCGCTCTTGATACCACTTGTTGATATTCGACCAACCAACAACCTGGAACTATAACGGATAACTCAAACTTGAAGACGAATAGACACACACCAACAAAAGTATAATCGACAATAGAATACTTGGACAAGATATTTACCTGAACGCTTGATCTTTATTAACGTTTTGAAGAAAAGAATGATCACTACTACAAAAAGGATTATTTGGAACGCATTTTTTGGAACGGTTTTCAGTTGAAGCGTTCCAAAAATTCAAAAAGTGGGCCCCAAAATATTTTATAGATCAAACGATTTTATGGAACATATTTTTTGGAACGGTATTTAGGTGAGGTGTTCTAAAAAATTAAAAAGTGGGCCTAAAATATTTAATGTATCCATTATTTAAGAATGAGATAAAAAAATAAAGTTTGTTCCATATTTTATGGATCGGTACTTTTCTTGCATTTTCGTTATTGATCAAGCCCTCATATCATAACAGAAGCTTTGAACAAATTAAAGCTCTTAAAGAGTATGCTTAGTTAACTTCCAATCTGACTTATTTTTTATTATAATTTATAAGTAACTTATTTTATTTTATGTAATTGCTTTTTAGTATGACATAGTTCTTATTGCTATACGTGATGTTTTGGTTGACTCCAACTGCACACTCAAAAGTAGGTTAGAGACAACTATAACCACCTTTATTCTTCTTATGTGTATGATACATGCATTTTATTATTATCATTTTTTCTAGTTTCAGATGAATCGTAGTAAATGGATGTATGATATCTGGCGTTCTGATCCAGCTTATTTGAAAGGCGTGCAATATTTTCTTATATTTGCTGAGAATAATCAGGTGAGCCATGGAGATGTTAATATTTATTGTCCTTGTATAGATTGCAAGAACTTTGTAAGGCTTAAAGATATCAAAGATATTGAGTATCATTTGATTACACGTGGTTTTGTGCAAAAGTACACATGTTGGTTGATGTGGTGTAATTTTATACACTTTTCAGGGTCATTTAACCTACAAAATCATGCAAATATCCTCATTTATTGTGCTTAATTTTTTTTTTATCATTTTAGCATTTGAGAAGCATTGGAAGGAAATTCACATGACTGTGGCTCAATTGGTGAAGAAATGGGACAAAGACACAACCTTACAAGACTTTGATGGAGCTTGGAGTTTTATAGCGCGAGGAGACGGCGTCACAATTCCCTCTGACGCCATCATATATTGAAGGCGACGATGTCACAATCTTTAGTGACGCCGTCACAGTAGCCAACTTAAGAGAAGCCCATAGAAGATTCGGCGATCTGACGATGTCGTGATTAGCAAGAGATAACGTCGCGACTTATTCCCTATATATACAAACTCTATTTTTCTTGTTTTAAGGGTGAAAAACGTAGAGTATTAATGTAGCTACTTTGGTCAATTTTAAGGGTTCCCAAACCCCTTTGTACTCATTCGTACTCCATGTTTAATTGAAGTGAAGTTCCTTTATCCTTTTAATCATTCAATATGTCTATGTGTTGTTTGATTAATTGTTCTTCGCTTTCAATTAACATGCTTGTCTAAATTTAATTGTTTTTACTTATGATTGCATGAAACCTAGTTGTTTATCTTTTGTTATCACTTCTTGTTAATGATGTGCGTGTTAGGCTTTAGAAAACTAGCTTCTTAATTGTAAAGCGAAGACGTCTAGGGAAACGCAGCTAGGTTAGATGATACCCACGCAATAGTCTTCATACTACCTTGCCATTTGGGTTAATTCCGAGTTAGGTGTTTAATTTATTAGATATTTACACATTTCATTACGAGGGTGACGGTTAATAAAATTAGAGAAGACAACTAGGGAGTAGTGCATGATTAGGCAAACACTTTTAATTAAATGATATGAGTTTTTCCCCAACCTTTACTTTTCTTGCATAAATTAGGAGTAGTTTAGTAGTTAATCAAACCCCATTCAAAACCCTTGATTTACTTGCTTTCATAAAAATATAAAATACCAAAAATAATCTTCTTTCACCTCTTAGACCAGTACCCAAACTATTCCCCTAGAGAACGATAATAACCCCCTAAGTCTTGCCTATACAATACTACAACGGTTAGGTACACTACCTAGGAAGGTTGTAAAACTTTTGTGGTGTAACCCATCGTATCATTGGTCAAGACACAGTGAATTACCCGTTGATAACAGCACGTCGGTTCGTACATCTATTGATAATAAAAATGGTGGTTCATACATTAACGATGACTGCGAAAATTCAAATGAGATGTATGATAATGTGGAGGATACGATTGGTGACAATGATCAAGAAAAATTACAAACACTGCTTGAGGACTCACAAAAACCATTGTATGCTAGTTGCACAAAGTTTTATGTTCTTTCTAGTGTTTTGTAGTTGTTTGGCGTAAAAGCAAAACATAGATGGACGGATGCAAGTTTCACATACCTATTAGAGGTTGTGCATGAAATATTACCTGACGGTAATGAATTACCTCTTTTGTTATATCAAGCCAAGAAAATGATGTGTCCAACGGAATTTAAAGTTGAAAGAATACATGCGTGTCCGAATGATTGCATATTATATCAGGATACGTATGCAAATATACACAGATGTCCTATTTGTAAGGAGTCGAGGTATAAAAGTAAAACAAAAATAAGTGAGAACGAAATGAAATATGCCCCCCGTGAAAGTATTATGGTATTTGCCCATCATACCAAGACGGAAACGGTTATTGGCGAATGGGAAAGATGCAAAATTGTTGCGTTGGCATTTCGATGAGCGTAAAAAGGATGGAAAATTAAGACATGTGGTTGATTCACCTCAATGGAGAAAGATTAATAATAAATATGATGAATTTGGTGGAGAGATTAAAAATATACGGTTTGGTCTTAGTTTGGACAGAATTAATCCATTCGAAAACATGAGTAGTAACCACAATACTTGGCCAGTTCTTTTATGCGTCTATAATCTTCCACATTGGTTATGCATGAAACGTAAATACATCATGATGTCATTGTTAATTGAAGGTCCAAAACAACTTGGCAATGACATAGATGTTTATTTGGCTCCGTTGGTTGTTGACCTGAAAACTTTGTGGAATAAGGGCATTAAAGTATATGATGTGTATAAAAAGGAGAACTTCACACTGCGAGCGATGATTTTTAACACCATAAGTGATTTTCCAGCATACATAATCTTTCAAGGTATAGTACAAAAGGTAAATTTGCATGTCCTACTTGTGAAGATCAGACATCTTCAAGGTGGTTACGTAATTGCAAAAAAACCGTTTTCATGGGGCATCAAAAATCGCATGTGAGAAATCACCTGTACCGTAAAAAGAAAAGGAAGTTTGACGGGACGACCAAGTATGGAATGGTAAGGACACGATTTGACGCAAAAGATGCACTTTCCCGAGTTCAAAATGTAAACACTATGTTTGGAACATCAAAATATAGTCGAATCCAAAAAGGAAAGTGGAAAAAGTCAATATTTTAGGACTTACCTTATTAGGAGGATTTAGAAGTATGACATTGCCTAGAGGTTATGCATATCGAAAAAAAAGTGTGTGATAGCTTGATAGGATTATTATTAAACATTCCCAGAAAAACAAAAGATGGGGTTAATGCTCGAAAAGACATGGTTAAAATGGGTATTCGATTACAACTTACGCCCAAAGAAAAAGGGCAAAGGGGCACATATCTTCCACCTGCATGCTACACTATTTTGAAAGCTGAAAAAACACAATTTTGTGAATGCTTACATGGCATTAAGGTCCCTTCAAGCTATTCCGCGAACATTAAGAAGTTGGTGTCAGTTCAAGACTGTAAATTGGTTGGTATGAAGTCCTACAATTATCATGTGTTCATGACACATATGATTTCTATTGCTATTCACGAATTATTGCCAAAGAACGTCCGACATACAATCACAAACCTTTTCTTGTTTTTTTAACATGATTTATTAAAAAGTGATTGATCATGAAGTGTTTGACTCATGGCAAAGCAATATTATCTTCACACTCTGTGAACTAGAGATATATTTTTCGCCTTCCTTCTTTGATGTCATAGTTCACCTTGTATCTTACATTGTAGGAGAAATTAAGGCTTGTGGTCCTATATTCCTACGTTATATATACCCTTTTGAGAGATATATGGGTATATTAAAAGGGTATATAAGGATCGAGGCACGACCAGAGGGTAGTAGTGTAACCGGATACCTTGGTGAGGAGTTAATTGAATTCGGTAATAACGTTGTGATAGGTGTCGGGAATATTGGTACAATTGGATTGAGAAAGATCAACCTAGACCGTGATGCTTTAAAGGTTGCACATTCTGTAGTCTTACAACACATGACATGTATTACTTCATACATTGAACAACACAAACAAATGTTACGTGCGACACATCGCGGGAGAACCAACAAATGGTATCAAAGTAAGCATAACAAAGAGGTCGGTGTTGGGTTGACCCATCTAACCCATATATTAAAGAGGTCAGGTTCAGGTTGAGAATAAATTAAGCGGGTCGAACAGCCAACCCGTTTAAGATTTTTTTTCTTAATTTAAAATTTATTTGTATACTATTATACGGGCCAAATAGGTTAAATGGCTCAACTTGCAACCCCGTTTAACGTGTTTCATTCGTGTAATGTGCCAACTTTTGTATATAAAACGGGTTAAATGGGTCAACCCAAAACCCATTTAACATATTAAACCCGTGTAACCTATTTAACCTGCCAACCCAAATATATATACGGGTTAAATGGGTCAGGTTCAGATTATGTGTAAACAGGTTAGGGTTAACATAGCTGACCGGATTATTTCAAGCGGTAAAATTGGCGGGTTATTGATCTGGATTGTCACCCACTTCTCCTATCTTTCGCATAGAAGAAACCACCCACAATCCTATTCTCGGATCAAAGGGTTAACCACCACATATCCTCCAGTACTTGAACAACCTCTTCAACACCTAATTTCCAAAATCATAAAACCAAACCGAAATTTTTTTGGGTGCAAAAGGGTAAGGTATATTAATTTTCAAACAATTACAAGAAGTAAATTTGCATGGACATTCCCATAACAGAAGAAACCAAACCTAATTCTTCCTTTCTTTTTGGCTAATTCGGTGCTTTTAGGGGTTTAATCATGTTTAAAGTTTGAAGCTTTTCAGTCAATTTTGTGAGGTAAACATTCTATACTTTTTATTTTGTTAAACGCAATTAATGATATTTGTCAATTAGTGATTATAGTTAATTTCTTGTGTCGAATGATGATTTTAATGTCAAGTATTAGTGGTCCAATCTCTGATTATTGAGCACTTGTGTTTTATGTTTGTACTTATTTTTATTTAGTTTAACAAAATTATTGCATTAAAAAGAAATCGAAGAAGTGTTGTTTTGTCATATGTAGATTATTTTATTTCGTCGTTGTATATGTTATCAGTAAAAAGCCTATATCTTTGGATTTGCCATGTGTATATAGTGGGAAAAGATCCGTTTACAAGGCTGTTGGGACTCGACCACCCAGGGCGAACCAAGGCAAAATCATCAGTTGTTGGAAAAAAAGAATGGATTAGGAAATGTAGATGTGAGGAAGCGTAAGGTAGTAGTTGACATACCCACATTACAACCAGACTCTGGGACATGTTGACTAGTCCAATCTACTTGTGCTTCAGGTGGATCATTTGATGAGTTTAATGAAATCGAGGTAACTTTGTACATTTAAATATTTTTAGTTTTTAGTTTGCTGTATGCAACTATTGTGGAATCAAATGTACTAGTTTGAGTCTGCTGCAACACCTTCCGCTATCAATTTTTAGTTTGATGTCTGTAAATATGGTGTAATACGTCTGCTGTTAGTTTTTTTAGTATGTGTGGGTCATGTATTTAGTGTGTCTGCAAATATGTGTTTGTTACCGGATCATGTGGTGAAGCCATGCTCAATTATGATAGTTTCTCAGTGAACATGACAAGCAACGGTAGAAACATTAATTATGGATAGTATACCGCTGATCCTACTACTGAGTATGCACTTATATCTGTGTTTCATTCGTTCCCTGCTAATCTTTCAAGTGTCATGGCATTATCATCGTCACCATATGCATTACCAACTTATTTATCACCACCACTTTTAAATATATTATCTCTATGCTTGCGTAGCACCTTTTCTGCTCCAGTGGTTCTATTTTATGGAATTGGTCCGTACTACCTTCTTCCTCAGTCGAATGTCGACATTAGGAATTTACTTACTTACACCCCTTATAAAAACAACCAAATTCTTTTGGATACTTTATCAGTGTCAATCCATCATAATCAAAAATAGATATACCATAGTTCCTGCAAATACATTCACCAAGCTAAGTTCTTGCTCGAACTTCAACTTTACACTCGCTGACGTATAGTTGTTTGCATAATTCAGCAAAAGTGGAACCATCCATTAGCACGATGACTTATCTAAAACTATATGACTAAAGACTAGTTTATATTGTAATGTATAAAATGATGTCATAACAGCTTAAGTTTTAATGATCTATTATGTGATGTTGAACCTCTTAAATAGTCAGTTGTTTGAATTTTGCACTATTGAAACTTGATCGTTGTGTCTATTTGTTTTGATTAGCAATCATTGCTTTCTGGTGATATAATTGAGCTTTCAAGATTTGGAATTTGTTATATATATATATACACACACACACACACACACACACACACACACACACACACACACACACACACATATATATATATATATATATATATATATATATATATATATATATATATATATATATATATATATATATATATATATATATATATATATATATGTTATATATATATATATATATATATATATATATATATATATATATATATATATATATATTGTAGATCAGATTGGCTGAATTCATATCTTTTATGCATCAATTTGATTTCTCTTGTGTATGCAGAATTAGCTAGCATTGGCAAGATGGAATTTACGACGTCTCTATTTGCAATTGCGTATTTAGCTTGGCTTGTGCTTACTAAAGCCTATGGTATCTCTTTGATGGTCACTTTACCATACTTGCCTAAATTTTGCACTACTGAAACTTGATCATTTTTATATTGTTTAAATGTTTTGTATATATATATATATCTTGTGAACCCTTGCTACTATATATTTGAAATACTAACAAAATTCTATGTTGTGCAGGCATGTGAGTTGATTGTGGAATGGTTTAGAACATAACGAACACTAGCTAAAGGCCAAGTATATCCGAGTAGAGATGGGATACTACATGGATTACCTATTGAGCAGGGTTACGTGAAGGTACATGCAGACACAATAGAAGAGGGATGCTCGGCATATCCTGTTGCTAGACAGACTAATGAAGTGAAAACCTTACATGATGTGTTAGGTGGCCAATGCCAATTTATTTAATGACCACAAAAATACATCAAGGTATTTATCCGTTAATTATATGCGAGTTTGTGCAATATTATAGTACTCCGTAATTATTAACCTATATATTTTTAAATGTAGTTCTCCAAGAAAATTTCATCACACAACTACATGAGTCATCCGTCTAGCAATCCACCATCAAGATATCAAACTACCGATGCACTAGTTCGTGATACACCGGTAAACGTTCAATCATATTACTCTATATACACATGTGGATAGCATAGTTTATAGTATATGGAGTCAATTTACTGCATTGTGTTTTTTAAAACTACGTCAGATTGTTTATAGATATGAAATCATTCATGTTTTATCAACTTGCAACCATACTATTCCTATCTAAAATCATAACTAATTGATATAAGTAAATGGTTTTAGGTGTAGATTGATGTACCTATGCCATCACAAGCACCATTAATCATATCCTACTTAAACTTCATACCTATATAGGTTAATATATAGTACCTATAACTAATTGATATTATAAAATGATTTGTTAACCTAGATTGGAGAGCCATTGGCATAAAAAGCAATCAAAAGAGCTATGGAGAAGTTAACGAAGAGGCCACAAAAGATTCAAGCTTTGGTTAATCATTTCATAAACCGTAATGACTGAAACGAACAAAAGCTTTAAGGCAAGACGAGTTGGACAGACGGGTACTCAATGGAGGAGCAAAGTTTTTCATGCATTACTGCAATGACGCGAATTGAGGAATTATATAAGATCAACATGGGTATTATTTTGTTTTCACCATGTTTTGCTTAGTTTCTAGTTGCTGGTGGTGGTGGGTTACTAATGGTATTTTAGTTGTTTTCTTAGTGTGTAGTTTGAAGTGTTTAGTTGAGTGTGTTAGGTCTTTATCTTCAATCAAGTAGCACTACTACAAAAAGGGCATAGAGCCCTGTTGAAAAAGGTCATAAAGCCCGGTTTTTCATAAGGGGTCAAAGGGGAGGGGACTCTATTGGAAAAACATATAGAGCCTAGTTTAAAAAACGGGCTCTATTGAAGGTGTTAGAGCCCGGTTTTCAACCAAAAAACATGGCTCTATGTGAAAAAAAAGTTCAGGCTAGAATTCCAGCCAATACATATTGATATCAAGTATTGCAAAACCAGTAGTCAAGAATGCAAACATTTACTTCACAGATGGAAATAAAACATACAATTCGTCAAGATGGGCTTAAAACAATCAAGTCATCATTAATATTTACATAAGAAAGACCATACATACATCTTTCCCAAAAAGAACTGCTTTTACTTTCAGAGAATTTATAGCCACCTGCAGGCAACTAGCTATAGTGCAGCATCTGAAGAAGAGAGTTTTGACTTGTTGGGCTTTCATCATCCCTATTATTATATTGGCGCTCATTCTTTTTGGCGTGACGAGTATTAGGTGTAGCTCTAGTGGAGTCAAGATCAGTTCTAGGTGCAAGCATAGCTCCTCCCAGTGGGCTTGGTTTTGACCCTTCTTTTTCCCACTTTGCTTCATTGGGCTTGGTTTTGACCCAAACATAGCTTCTTGTTCTGTTATTAACTGTCCCTGAAGCTTTTTCTTGTCCTAAAAACACCAACAACAATATTGTAATGTCTACTATATTAATCCTGATCTGATAAACATAGAAACAGAGTTTAAATACATCATCTCCATATGAATTCAGCAATGAACATCCATCTGGATACGTATTTTCTTATTATAATTGGATAATCCTTATGCCTAACTATCTACAATTCTTATGCATAACCAATATATCAATAAAATGGGTAATAAATGAAAGAAAGAAATAGTACTTGAATCAAACCATTCCATATCTAACACCCATGTGGCTCTTTTAACTATAGTAATTTGACTCTAAAAATTTAAGTTTCATCTCTAACTATCTTCACCAAACCTCGTTTTAGATAACACATGGACATTCACATACACTTATAATAAATCAAGTTCTTCGTAGTCAAACACTAGGTACATTTATGCTTGTGACAAGTTTGAAAATAAAAACATATATTAGCAAGATTATTAATCTTCAGTAGCACTACGATTTCTATTAAAAAAAGGCTATACAATAGCCAAACAGTTACCAAAAAAAAGCAAACTACTTACCTCCGTAGTTGAGACGACCACTCCTGGTTTATTAAATTAAGTTCTTTCGAGAACTTCGCACACTAAAGGTCATTCAAAGAATACCAGTTATCAAAATGGTACTACTATAGATCAACAGTAATACTAACAATGTGTTAGTATATACATTTGAATAAAGGAAATGAAATCAGTACCAAGGTCTAGCATACTGCAAACGTCCAGACTGTTGAGCAGGAGGTCCCGTGTTCAAGTTTGCCTTTCCTTCTTTCTTTCCCTACTTGTTAAAAAGTATTTATGTTAACATTATGTGTCTAACATTTGCTGCATGTATTATTTATACAATGTGAAAGTTAACAGTGTATTTTTATGTGTTTCTTTTAGGTTTTGAA
>BQNB010144624.1:0-16830 GCA_026074375.1 Tanacetum coccineum
GAAATCATTAAGGTCAAAGTTGAAGAAAAAAGACTTTGAAAAAGTCAAGTGGACACTTAATGTGGGACGGGGGGAGTAACATTTTAAAAGTAGTCGATTCATTAAATATGACATATACATACAAATATACTTCAAGTATAATATTAGTCAATACTTACTAACTTATACATATACATGTACATGTAGTATTAATATACAAATAATTTATATATATTTGTACATTAAAAAGTTCGGGGTCGGGTACGGGGCCGGGGATTTATGTTATCCCCATCCCCGCCCCATCCCCGGTTTCATAATTCGGGGATTCCCCGTCCCCATCCCCGATCAACTCAGGGATTCCCCAGTCAATTCGGGTTTGGGGATCGGGTCCCCATCGGGTACGGGTTTTATTGCCATCCCTAGGTGGGATACGTGTTTCATTGTCAAGTCCAGATAGGCGTGTCGTTGATGGCAGTATAACGGGTCTACTGGTGGCAGTCAATCTTGTGCAGGTATATAATGGTTTCATATGATTATATTTGTAGCTTTTTACCAATCAAACAGGTCATTTAAAATTATGTGTTTTTGGTTCTCGGTGACACCAGATTATCATAGGAAGTTTCTTGATGGGCGTCCATCAAGAGCAGAAATCTAGGCAAAACCCAAAACTTGACAACACAGCAATCATAATCCCAACCAACGTTGCAGTCCCCTTCTCGGTCCCAGATTCGTTAGCAGTTCTAATACCTTTACAGACACCGACACCAGCCTCAGCACGAGCTCCCGAGACCAATGAGTCTTATTCTGCTAAACAAAATCTGACATCACCTACATTTCGTGGAGATAATTGGTCCTCCTATAATGCCCATGAGTCAAGGAATAAGCCAACTGACATCAATGTGAGTCTTCAGTAGGAACTTATAAAAGGGTAGCTTGGTAAACTGACTGCATTTTGGTGATCAGGTGTTGAATATCTCACTTTTATTTATATATTTAGGTTGTTTGTAAGTAAAACTCTTAATTTCGGGTTGTTTCAGTTTGGAGTTTGATGGGTCGATAGTAGATTGGATGATTACATTAGTTTTAAAGTAAAAGTTTCGTGTCCATCATCATTAGGTGTTCGTCTTTAAAATTTTGGATTTTACCAATTCATCGATTTATTTCATAAAAATTGAGTCATGGTAGTTGTGTTTTTTATGGATTCATTACTTATTGTAGAATTTGGTCAATAGCCACTTGAATTGTGATTTATTGCATGCTTTTCAAATGGTTCATGACTCTAATCACCTCTTTTCGTGCTTTTCAGTTACTATTTTTTTAAAGACAAACTTACATAGATTTAGATTTAGTTGTCCATGGGATGTAGGCTGTAAAATTTGCATTGAGCGAGTCGCAAAGTTGGAACCATAAAACAAATATGTATTCTTCCCTTTTTTAAGGTATGTTTGCAAATAAATGTATACAAAGAAGTGTAACATGTAAACTTATGGGTTTTAAGTTTCTAGAAATCTTCTGTCTTTAAAGTTTCTGATTTTGAAGAAATTTTTTTCCCGGACTAATATTTTTTCCCATAAAAGGTATGAAGGCGACAATTAACTGAAGCAACACATGCACCATATAAAGAAGTCTACATCACTAAAAATCTTAAATTATAAACAAAAACAACCCATAAGACTGTTTTGTGTAGCGAAAGAAACAGTAGTTACAACAGTTGACCCAACTTCTGAAGCAGGTATGTGGCTTTATGCTGGGAATATTCCAAGAACTACTTATAATGATGAGCTGCAAAAAGTTTTTGAGGAACATGGCTCTATTGAGAAAGTTGAGGTATGTGGTTTGTGGGTTCTTTTTTTATGTGATTTCTTAACGGGTTTAATTTTCTTAGTTTGGTGTTAAGTATGTTATAAGTTATAGGTATTTTGAGTTTTTGTTAGGTTGGATTCTATCATTTTAGTTGAATTGAGGATTGAAATGCCTAAGGAAAAGTTAGCCACATTATCATGTTATAATGTTTGTTTTAGCTTATGTTTATGTAAACACCTTTTAGTACAGTACAAGCGATTTTGAGTGAATGGAAGGAGTGGAACAACTTATTATTAGTTAGTTTAGCCCTATTTGTAAGCCGTTTTAAATAAGCTAATAAGCATATCCAAACACGATAACCTGATAAGCTGTGTTTACATATAAAGCATAAGCTTTTCCCAGAAAGGCTTTCCCATACATCTCATAGGCTGGTGTAACCTGTAATTGTTAGTTTTTGTTATTAAATGGTCGTGGATTTCCACCATATTGCACTGAAAGAGGGTTTGCTGTTATGTTCTTGCTTAAGTTTATAGTATCAATTGGTGGTTTGCATACGTTAACCGCGCATGACATGTGTAGGTGGGACTTTCATCAAGGGAAGCATATGATGATTGGTTTAGGTAGGGCGGCGGGCCTACTACGTGCAGATACCTTGCCAATCGAGTGAGTCGCTTTAGTTAAGGCATACCGGTAAGCTCTTCATTATTACTTCAGTGTTCACTTGAACAAAATAATATAATCATATATTTTAGTCATTATTTATTGCTTATTTTTTGGCTCTGCTTTCTTTTAGTAATACATCAGTACTGTTTTTCTTACCTCAAGTGTTTTTACAGTCTTATGAAAATGCCATCAGTTGTTTTTAACGTCTTATCTTTTTTTTGCAGCAATAGTGGACAGGTGTGGATCTACTGAATGAGGTTCTAAGCATCATAAAAGGGGGGGGGCACTCGAATTCAAGGATGTGACCTTCTTTGTTTCAAAGAAATTTGCATTTTACTAATCTTAGTTTCAAATTAACTTTTGGATATTCACCTGCTGTCTGAGCTATCAGTGCGAGTCTGCTGCGTGGAATGCGAGGGCGCGATGTTCGACTGATTGTACAGGTGTTGCCAATGGCGTTGGGGTTTACGGGAAGTGGCATGGAAAAGAAACTTAACACAATACAAATGCCGCCCCAAATATAACATCTTCAAGGTAAGTTGCTTTTCTATGTATATAATTTTCACTTAAAAGCAGTCGTATCTTACTTCAAACATATTTGTTGGATTTGAGTGGTTATTGTATATACCTGTTTGAAATGTTTCTTTTTTACAAGTGCAAACTTTTTGGTCACATCTTAAACAATTGGCAGGTGTTTGGTCACTGTTTGTAGCAATTACAAATTAAATTGATTCCCAACGAAAATTAGTGCTAAAAGTTTTGGTACCATTTATGCAGCTAATTTTACTGCGTAACTTGCTAATCTAAATGACAAGTGGGCAGTCTATGCAGGACTTTATGGATGAAGTGGTAAGGCATAAATCTTTTAGAGTATTCACGAGCTCACCCACATTGGACTACTTATTTTTAAGCTTATTTTTGGGCTTATAACTTTATTTGGTTTTGGTTTTGGTTTAGGTTCCATTAGCTAAGTTTTTCTGGCAAACTTTGAAACTCATGGGCTTATATAAGCTTATTATAACAACAAAAACTTATATAAGCTTACAAGTTTCAAAATAAGCCAAAACAATGGGCATATGAAATATAAGCCCTTAAGCCCAAAATAAACATAAATAAACACTCCTGAGTGCATGGAAATCCAAAAAGTTTGATTAATTAATGAAGTTATCGACATTTCATAATCCATTCTAAATTGAAATGAATGTTTATTCGATGCATACATGTTACGGTTAAGTTCCAAACATGTACCATGGATTGTATACTTTATACTTCTTGAATGTTGAAAATAAAACCAAGTGCAGTTTTGTATCTATTTTTTATCTTTGTGCAATTTGAGTGTTAGCTTTGGTTCTTGTCCATTTAGATTTTGTGTTCCCTTATTGATCAAGAATCATGTTTTCAGGTCCGAAAGTGTCCCTGCATTGTACCATGATGGATAAAGCAAGTTAAGGTCGTGGACTGATAGCTCATTGGAGTTGTACAAGGTTCGGATATACTGAATTTCACATCTTATTTTGTTTAAGATATGATTTCAGTCAAACTAGCTCTCACTTGATTGTTATACACTAGGAAGTTCATTTTAATGTATGCAATCAGTGCGAGTGACTATACAACATGTATTAGCTTAATAAGTGCTTTACTTTTGTAGGGCAACTGGTTTATGTGGTTCATGTTATAAAAAAATAATTAAGAGTAATTTTACAATTGCCCGCCATTGAGTGTCAAGTTGACTGCAAACTAAACTATTCACATCTTACATACGTCTGCTACTGAAAATTGGAAAGTTATAGTTGATAATTATAAAAAAATGCCCGCAGCGGAGAGGGGGTTGCAAACTCCCTGCAGCGGAGCGCGGGCAAACCCCCTCGTTTTGAACATTGCCCTTTAGGTAGTCCGCTATTAATTTATCATGTATTCATTTACTTTTTGACAAAGTTTGATCTTTACATTGTTTGACCATTTGATTTAACTTATTATATGATGACGTATAACACGTATAGCAGGCCTTTGGGCCTGGACTACATAAGCCATACATAGGCTCAGGCCCAATAAGAAAATCGAAAAGCACAATGGACCAAAACTAAGCCTAAGCCAAACTAGCTACAGTCCGGAAGTAGCAAGACGGACGAGGGGTCTCCAGAGGACACTTCCGCAGGTTAGCAGAAGTCCGCTAGGTAAACCAATATTTGCAAGTCACGATTACAAGCGGACTCTTGCTTGACAAAGGTCCCACTTCGGCCCACCAACAGGCCCAAGCGAAATATTAGGAAAACCTAATATTTGGCTTACCTATAAAAAGGGGTACTCTGACACCCCAAAAGGTATGATTTTTTTATCACGTTTTACACACACATACTCTGACATCTCATCTTTCAAACATGTTTACTTACTCTCACGTCAGAGTCTAATCGTGGGGTCTATCCCTACGATAAGACTAACGGTTTACATTTAATTATGCAGGAGATCATCTCATTGCTTGGTTCAGTACAAGATCTCATCATTGGCCCAGCCCAATAATCACCCTAGATCCATCTTTTCAACCCATAACATCTTTTGTACTAACAAGTTGGCATCATCCGTGGGACCAGAATATAACTGCGTTTTACAAAAATATTCACCATGAGCAATCGTGAACAACCCACTCTTAGCCAGCCCACGTCTGCTGTGCGGAATACGGTAGGGAGAGGAAAAGAGCCAACTCCGCAAGATCGAGGTAAGTTCGCGTCCAACGCAGCCCTCCGGGAGTATTGTGACAAGAACTACAACCAATTGCTGCCAATCATAGCCGACGCAGCCATGGGTATGTGAAGAAATAGATCCTTTTACACCTAGAATCCGCTTCTTCGATTTCCCAAAGACAAGAATGCCCAGCCATATTAAGACATATGATGGGAGTGAAGATCCAGAGGATCACTTAAAAATCTTTCAGGTAGCCGCAAAAACAGAACGATGGGCTATGCCTACCTAGTGTCACATGTTCAACTCTACGCTGACAGGAAACGTGAGGGTATGGTTCGATGACCTACCGACTGAATCAATAGATAGTTATGATGATCTAAAGAAAGCATTCCTGGAAAACTATCTTCAACAGAAGAAATGCATCAAAGATCCCATAGAGCTCCATAACATCAAGCGATAGGATGGAGAATCCACAGAAGATTTTGTGAGAAGGTATAAACTAGAAAGCAGGGTTATTAAAGGAGCACCGGAGTGCATGCGGATCTCTAGATTCGTGCATGGAATCACAAACCCTGAACTCATTAAACGACTCCATGACAAAATCCCAAAAACAGTCAATAAAATGATGAGAGTGACCACATCCTTCTCAGGGGGGAAGTGGCAGCCTCAAATCACGAGCGGAAGAAATCGTTTCCACCATGAAAACAACAAGAGGGTAACCAGAAGCAAAATTTCAAGAAAGGAGGATTTCGGAACCAGCAGAGGCCAAAAAGGAAGCAAGATTGATTCATGCTCAATCTCAAAAACTCCCAAAGAAATGTTCGCTTTAAAAATAGGGAAATTCAAAGCTCCGCCACCAATGACGACTCCGATTGAGAAGCAGAATCACACCGAATTTTGTGAGTTCCATGGTGAAGTAGGGCATAACACGGATGAGTGTATGCACCTAAAGAAACCAATAAAAGAAATGCTCAAGGCAGGAAAGTTGTCGCACTTAATAAAGGAGCTCAAACAGAACAGTGGAAATAAATAGCCCAAGGCGGCAAAGAAAGGAGAAACCGCTGGGAAGGATAAAGCATTAGCCATCCTAATGGTCCAACCTTGGGAAAGAGTGGCTAGGCAAAAGATAACACAAAGTTTTTCTCCTAACACAGAAACCCTTTTTCCACCCCTAGGTGAAGACGAAGGAACAAAAGGTCTAATGATCATCGAGGCAGAAATAGGAGGCCATTGCATACACCGCATGTACGTGGATGGCGGATCAGCCTCAGAAATACTGTATGAACACTGTTTCAGCCAACCCCGTCCAGAAATCAAGAACCAATTGATGTCAACCACCACCTTTTTGATTGAATTTAGTGGTGAGATAATATGGCCAATAGGGCAAATACAACTACTAGTAAGGATTGGAGACGAAGAACACTCCGCTTCGGCTTGGATGAATTTCGTGGTTGTAAGGTCACCATCTTCGTACAACGGAATTATTGGAAGACCAGGAGTCATAAAATTGCAAGCAGTTCCATCAGTGGCTCATGGAATGCTGAAGCTCCCGGTAGGAGGAGTAATTACCCTAAAAAACAGCAGGTTGGTCCCGCTGGAATGTGCGTTGGTCTCCGGACCAGAAGACACCCTCCCGGCTACCAAACCAATAGTGGAAGAAAGAGTCAAGGTGGCAATAAATTCGGAATATTTGAAACAAACAGTAATGATTGGCTTCACTCTCATCAAGGAAGGCCGCAACAAGTTATGTGGTCTACTCCAGCGTAACTTGGAAATTTTTGCCTGGAAGCCTGCGGATATGACCAGCGTCCCAATACACATTGCAAAACATCGCTTAAACGTGCGGGAGGGATGCTCTCCAGTTAGACAAAAGAGAAGAGGACAAGCAACCGATAGAAACCAGGCAATACAGGAAGAAGTTGGAAAACTTGTGGAGGCATGAATCATGAAGGAAGTACACTACCATGACTGGTTGTCTAACCCGGTGATGGTAAAGAAGCATGATGACAGTTGGAGGATGTGCGTAGATTTCAAAGATTTAAACAAAGCATGCCCAAAAGATGGTTATCCGCTACCAGAAATAGACTGGAAGGTGGAATCCTTGTGCGAATTCCCCTTCAAATGCTTCTTAGACGTGTACAAAGGCTATCACCAAATACAAATGGCCAAAGAAGATGAAGACAAAATAGCGTTCATTACAAGCCAAGGAATATTCTGCTAAAAAAAGATGCCTTTCGGTCTGAGAAACGCTTGGGCAACTTACCAGCGTCTGGTGGATAAAGCGTTCCACAAACAGATTGGAAGAAATCTCGAAGTATACATGGACGACCTTGTCATCAAAAGCCGTACGGAAGATGAGATAGCCAGAGACATAGCAGAGACGTTTAAAACTCTAAAGGAAATTAACATGAAATTGAATCCTAAAAAGTGTACCTTTGGGGTAGAAGAAGGGATGTTCTTAGGATACAATGTCAACACCAAGGGGCTGAAAGTATGTCCAGACAAGGTAGACACTGTCTTAAGTCTTCCATCCCCAAAATGCTTGAAAGACGTACAAAAGTTAAACGGAAAGCTCGCAAGCCTGAACAGGTTCTTAGCCAAATCAGCAGAGAAATCTTTACCGTTCTTTAAAACTATAAAAAAATGCACGAAGAAAAGTGATTTTCATTAGACCACAGAAGCGAAAAAATCGTTCAAGCAAATGAAGCAGCTAATAGCGGAGCTTCCCATGTTAACCACGCCAATGGAAAAGGAAGAACTTATCGTCTATTTGGCGGCAGCCAAAGAAACGATAAGCGCGGTCCTAATGACAGAAAGAGAATCTAAACAAATGCCTTGGGCTCCTCTATAAATAGGACTAGAATTTTCCTTGTATAAGCATTAGTTTTAGGTTTAATTTTATGCTTTATTTTACAGCTTATTTACTGCTTTTTGTAATTTTCTTTTGAAGTCTTGTAACCTTTTTCAAGTATTAATAAAATTTAGCTTTTTCTTAAATTCTATCTTAAATTCTGTTTTATATTATGCACTAAGTTTTCCAATGTTATAAAAGTGATCTTAATAAGCTCTAACATAAGCTGTTTTACTGTTTCATTCAATCAAAACTCTCCCCAAAATTACCTCAGTTTAATGTTAAGGATGATAAGCCAGACAAGGATGGGCTTATGCACTTACCAGCTTATCATAAGATAAGCTGGAGCTTTTTTAGATAAGCTCTTGTGAGCCTGTTTATCCTTGTTTAAGCAAGGGAAGTTGTAAGTTCTCATTTTCAAGTTTTATGTTTATTTACTATTCAGCTTATTTCTACTGCTTATTTAGTGCTTATCTCTACTTAATATTGCTTGTTTATGCAAATTTAGTGTAGTTTATAGCTTAAATATAGTTTAGTATATATTTGATATAAAACTGCTTTTATTGCTTAAAACTGCTTATTTTGATTGCTTATTGTTAAGTGCTTATCAGTTGTGGGAATTTGCTTATTAAGACTCAAGTTTGGTAGTTTGTTATCTGTTTTTAGAAATCTTAGCTTATATCAGTTTAAATCAAGTTTAAAAATAGATTTTAAGAACTTAAAAGGGTGTTTGGAACAAGCTGTACTAACCATAAGTTAATACTGTTTGATTACTTTTGGCTTTTAAGTCAACTTTGTTAAGCTGTCTTTAAGGTTATAAGTTAGTTTACAAAAGTTTTTAAAGTTCAAAACTCAATATTAAGGTTTCATCTACTTGTGACTTAAATCTGTGAATCATAAGCTGTGGAATTACAACTTTTTAAATTAGCTTATTTGATTAGATCTGTATTAGTGGCTATTTGGAGTAAATTTCATGTTAGTTTATGGTGATAAGGCAGTAGAAAAAGATTTGGTTTAAGAGATGCATTTGTCATTTGAGTTTTAGTAAAAATCTGCCAAAGTTTACAAGTCTCCTTTTCAAAGTTTAAAAGTCCAATTTTCAATAGCCATTTTAGGATAGAGTAAGTTTGTTTTAGGATCTAAAATTGATAGTATAAGTTCATTAGGTGTCAAGCTCAATCTGTTTGAGCTTATTTTGTTTTTTAAAAGTCTTTTTCATAGCTTAAAATAGGGCTGCACTTTGCCTTTTAGTTTTTACAAAAACTTGAAAAATCACTCAGCATATACTGAGTTAAACAGCCTTTTTCAAAAGCCTTTTTTCTAGCTTATAAGTTATTCAAAATGCTTATTTTTGGCTTATTCTGGTAGTTTATAGGACTAGCTTAATCTGTTTTTAGGTTTTAGACTTTAGCTTATTGATTTTGTAGCTTAAAAATTAGCCTAAAAGCACCATCTTAGGCTATTTTGTTCTCAGCTTTAGCAAAAAGCTAAGTTCAGTATCTGAGCTTATGGCTTATTGGATTTGCTTAACTTTTCTCTAGATTTGCTCATTATGTTAGGTTTAAGACACTAGTAGCTTATTTTGTTTAAGTTTGAGCTTATTGAGGCTTTTTCTTAAAAGTGTCAAAAGCCTTAGCTTTTAAGTCAATTCTGCTTATTCCAGCTTATTTAAATGCTTATTTTGGGATTAGTTTAACTTATTCAGTCTAGGTAGTTAGCTTATTTTAGCTTATTTGTTTTCCATTTGCTTTTTGAGCCTAAAAAGCCCACACAGTTTTAACCTTTTAGCCACTAAGCTTAAAAACCAATTCTGTCATTTTTATAAGCTTATTTCTAGCTTATTCTTAGGTTTTCTAAATAACTCTTTTTTTAAAGTTTGTTATTTTTGCTTATATTTTAGCTTTTCAAAAAGAAAACTAAAAAAATGATTTATAAAGAAAGAGAGGCAACAGGGTCGAACCTATGACCTCTCCCTTTCACACAACACCTCAACATAACACACCTTAACCATCTGCCCTTGAGACTTTTTCAGTTATAATTTGTTTTATTTATTATTTAAGGTCATTTTAGCCATTTAGCCTAGCAGCTTATTTTAGCTTATTTTTTGCTTATTTCACTAAGCTGTTTTGCTCATTTTATTTTTCCTAGGTTCAACACTATTCAAAAGAATTTTCATAATTTTTTTAGAATTTTCCAAAATAGTTTAGTATTTTTAATTAATTTTTTTAGATTAAATCAGTTTTTAATTCATAATAAATAAAATAAAAATCAAAAAAATATAATTCTTTTTTTTTAAAATTTTCTTTTATCATTTAGGACCTTTAAAAAATAAATGTGCTTTTGTAGGGTTAAAATTTGGAGATTTAGGTTTTTAAAGCTCGGGTTTTGATCCCGTTAACGTTTTTCGTGTTTTAACTTTAATTGCTTTCATTTTTAGCTTGCTTTTAGTAGATTTTGCATATTAATTGTAGAAATAGAATCAAAAAATCATTGAATCATTCAATCACGCGATTACAAACTTAATCACGATTCTCAATTCACGCCTCGTCGAGAAACGACCCGGGAAGGTTTTGGATTTTACTTTGGTCAAAAGTAATCTTTTAAAAGCCTTACAGAATACTTACTCTCTCTTATTATTTGGCATTTTGGTTATATATTATATATATGTATTAAGCAATTATTATAGTATATATATATGTATAGTTAAAAGAACAAACCAATTTTTGGCGCCGCTGTCGGGGAAGTTGTGAAACGATTATTGTGTACGTTTGAAGATTAGTATTTGAAGACCCTTCCTCGTGAAGATATCGTTTTCATTTGTGAATATTTTCAAATAATCAAAAATACCAAAAAAATTTGAAAAACAACAAAAACAACCGTTGTTTCACTTGTGAAATCGGCTCACCTTTAGATTACAAACTATAAGAGAGGTAGAAGGAGGGTTGATCCAACGAACTTCGACCCGAAAGGAGAAGGTTCTTAATAGCTTCGCGCTTTCCCGCTCCTTCGCTTCTTTGTGCGTTTTCTAGAGAGCTTCCCTGCACCTTTGATTTTTCGGTCCCAAAAATATTTTCTCTTGTTTAAAATACATAAAAATCCAAAAAATATTCTTCTTAACCCCATTTTGTTTAATTCTTTTCTATCATCATGTATGGGTTTAAAAAATGTTCATTTTGTGGAGCTTTGTATAATAAAGAACATTGTTGTTCAAATGTGAATTCCGTAGATAATGTTGTTCGTGATCCTAATACGATTTCTTATGATGAAACCCTCGACTCATCTCAACAACCCCCACGTAATTGTTCAAAGTGTGGAGGTCCGTTTGGTGGTCTACATTGTCGACAATGTACTTGTGATCGGGGTAGAAGAGAGTTTATGGTTGAAGTTTGTTCTTTATGTTGTGGTAAAGATGGAAAATTATTCGATAATTGTCCAAACCTAACTCATTTCAAAGATTTTTACAACTCACTTCAACAACCCCAAACTTACTCTGCTGAGTCATTAAATGACAATCCTAACTGTGGTTATACACCTCAAGAACCATTTGTCTATAATCAAGACCCTAGTGAAATTTTTTTCACAAATCGACCAACGTTATTGTTACGGGTATGGAGATCCGTTAGATGATTTATTTTGTCAACGGTGTACTTGTGAGTCATGTGGGAACAATGCTCATTATGGTTACGATTGTCCACCTCAAGTTCCGTTTGTCTACGATCAGGACATGTGTTTCAATCAAAACTTTGATAATAATTTTCCACAAACTTCACTAAGTTTTCCATAATAATTTCCTTGTTGTGAACACTGCGGGGGTCCTCATGAGACTTTTTAGTGTCAACCGTTGAACCAAAATTTCTATGAACCTAATCTTTGCTATAATTCTAATTCTTCCGGTGTTGACCAATTTTAACCCCCACAGTATACTATCATTCATCAACCTCCTCAAGAAACAAGTGTGCAAGCCAGAGAAAACCTAATAAAATCTATACAAACCTTTTTAAAGAAGTTTAATTGTATATCTTTTAGAGAAACGCCAAAGGTTTTATTGTTAGCTTGGGAGAAATTTTTTGAAATTAAGCATGCTTTTAAAGAAAAGCAACATCAACTAGAGGATATACAAGAATTGCTTCATAAAATTCTTAAAGATGTGCAAATTATAAGTGAGGAGCTGGCAGATTACATTAATACTCCGAACTGGAATTGTCCTGCCTTCTACGACAATGATGATGAAGATGATGACGAGGAGTATACTATTGTAATCACACCCGTCTTACCGACTATGGAACCCGATAACCCTCTAAGTATGGGGGACGAGCATCTTAGCACTATTCCTGAAAAGAAAGAGTCTAGTGTTGAGGACCTTGTCCCGATCCCAAGTGAGTCCAAGGGTATTTCTGACAATATGTGTGATGTGCCTTTTTGTGAAACTTCTCACCCTCTTGACGCTTTAAAAGATCATTCTGAGATTTTCTTCGATCCTAACAATGATTATGCTTCGAGTGATGATGATCCTCTTTACACTAAGGACATCGATTATGTCGATGCATCACCTCCCGATTCTGAGCTTGTCAGCTTAGAGGAGGTGAAGGATTTTAACACAGAAGATGGAGAGATTGATACGGATATTCTTCTAACAATCAAGGACGATATTCTTCATGAGAAATTACTGAATATCAATCTTCTTATTGCTAAGATCGAAGCATTAAAGGACAATCCCACTCCATCTACTGATTCTGTACTCATGTCTCCCTCCTCATTTCCTAACTCTTTCTTGGAGGAGACCGACACTTCTAATAATTCTTTACCCGAATCTGAGATTTTCTGCTTTGATATGGAAGAGAAAAGTAGTGGGAATCCCACTTCTCATTCTGATATATCTCTTCTAGATTATGAAGCATTTTATTGTGATAATGAGCCGATTCGAAAATTTCACTATTGATGTGGTGGAGGATATTTTTGATAATCCAACAAGAGAACTTTACGTTCATGTGCCTAATGTCTTCCCCACCCATCCCTCCCTTTATCTGGATTCGGACTTCACTCCTTCTAATGATTCCCTCGGATCCGATCTTGTAGTTTCTTTTCCTTCTGGAACTAGAAAAAAGATTTTTGATCCTGGGATATTCATTGAAGTCTAATCCAATATATTTCTATCACCGAATGAACTTTCTATATCATTCATTCGTGATCCTCTTTCTCCAGTGTTTGACACTTTGCTCCCGTTTTCATTCAAAAATGAGGAAAAAGTTTTCAATCCTGGTAGTCTTTCTTCGAATGAGGAAAATCTCCTCACCTTTTATCTCATCAGGGCTTTAATCCTTCAAAGATCATTTCTGATTTTTCTGAAAGCCCTACGATGATTTCTAGAGGGGACATTCCAATCTTAGATGTTCCGTTTCTCTATTTCTATCTTCCTTGACCAACTCAAGTATGGGGGGTCGAGTCAAGCTTAGTGACTCATTAATAAACAAACGCTTCGTAGGTGGCAACCTATGATTATCCTAATATAATTATAATAGTAGTAATGAATAAATGTGACGTGAGGAGGTTCGCCTCTTCCTGTCTCGTGTTTTGTGGTTTGTGTTGTATGTCCAGGATTGCCTCGGATTATGAAGACTCTCGTGCTCGTGGTTTTGTCTTTTGTTCACTCGAGCTTCAATCCTTAGCATGATTATGAGAATCCAATATCCAATTTTATCGACTAACGTTTATCTTTGAGCACACTTAATAAACGGCTTTAGATTTACATAGAGACCATTCTTAAAAAAATTGAGGACAATGTTCAATTCTAGTATGGGAGGATCTATCGATTTGATTGTGCCTGCAGTCGTTGTTTTCACGTAATCCCGTTTTTACCACCAAAATTTAAAAAATATTATGATTTTATGCAAAAATTAAAAGAATTCTAAAAATAAAATAAGTATTTTGTCACAATGTTTGGCTTTCTTGCTGGGTAGAATAAGAATAAATTTTGACTCGATCAAGCGTGTTGAGCTCTAACTTTGTCCCTTAACCATTATAAACTTGAATAAGCATTCGCGGATCTTTTTATTAAAGATTTTAAATTTGCGAAGAACGAGAAATGATAGAGTTAATTATGAGTTAGATGCTAAACAAGGATTAGTTGGAAATCTTAAGAGTTCATAAGTGTAGTTTGTGGCTTTTTCTCCCATAAGCTTCTAACCGAACTAATAATACGTGCTCTTTTCGAAAATTAAACTCAAATCAACGATTTTTTGAAGTATAGTCGATAACAATAATTTATTTAGTCTTAGTTCAAATTTATACTTAAATTTTCTAAAAAGAAATTTTCTCTATATTGTGGTAATACAAAAAAAATTGAATGAAAAATGAAGTAATAATAATAATAATAATAACTGTGGGCTAATAAAAGTTTACTGCATCTTGCCGGATCACAACCGATGTTGCAGTCTTCTAAATAAGGCACATAGTAATTATCCGAGACTGATAAAAGTTTTCTGCATCTTGCCGGCTCACAATCGATGTTGCAGCCTTCTAAAAGGTCGATGATTTCTTTCGTTTAAAGGATGTGTAATTATATTAAGTTTAATATATGTGATTTAATAAATATAGGGAAAATCTCTTTTTGTTAAATTTAAATATGCTTTTGAACTAAGACTATTTCATTTTAACTTGTGATTTTTCTAAATGAATTATTTATTTAACGGGAAGCCTAAGAGTTTTTGAAATCGAAGGTCCGTGAGTTCCGATACTATTCTCTGTGGGGTGTCAAAAGCCTGGTCACCTAAGCCGGTCTCGGCTGGGATGTGCCGAGAAGAAAGTCGCTACATGGAATGATCTCGCCTTCAAAATCATAATTCTTAGGAGAAATATTAAAATTTTCTTAAAAAAGTTGATCAATGGTTGAAATTCGGAATAAGCACATTCTCCTAAGATATAATAATTGCCGGGAGCGAAAAGTTTCACAAGTTACAAGTATGAGTAGTGTTATCATCTTAACTTATATTTAACGGTGATTTCATTTTTAAGCTTAGTTTTAGGGCGGGTGAAAAATTAAGGACGATGAATTTATCTTTTTGGGCATTTTAATATTAAAGTGCATCTTGTTCTATGACCCTAAAGGTTATAAAAATAATGAAAGTCCGGAAATTCTAGTTGGTTAAAAAGAAAAGTACAAAAAAATGAGAAAAAGAGAAAAATACAAAAATATGTGTGGTAATAAGTGTAAACATTTAAAAATGGTCAAAATGGGGCTTTTCAAAATGAATGATTCTTTAATTCCCTTTGATAAACACTTAGCTACTTTTCGAGGTAATTAGTCGAGGGAGATTAAGATTCTTGGTTTTCTAAAGTGTTTATTTATGGCATTGCATGAGGACACGACAATAGTTTAGTATAGGGGATTTTGGTATGTGCTTAATTACACATACCTTTTACCTATAAAAACGAGCCTAAATGACTTAAAATGGACATAAAATGCCAAATATATGTGTGTTTTACTATTTATGATGTGAATGTAACGCATATTCACTAAAGGACAAAATTAAAGGCAAAAATGACAAAACCGAGCACGAGATTGGAAAGAGCATGAAAAGTCGAAGCCAAAAGACGTGTGCATCTTAAATGGACCAACCTGCACCCATCTAATGTGCCGGGCCAGCCCATTAAGCCCTTAAAATCAAGTCTTATAAGTATAAAAAGCCCAAATCCATTTATTTTAAATCTGGCCCAAAACCTATTAACCTAGGCTCAAACCCACTTAACCATCGTTAGCCCACTACACCATTAACCCTTTACACAGTTAGTCCTCAAGGACTAACACTGTTAGTCCTTAAGGACTAACAAAATTAGCCCAAATAACCTTTTTACCTCTACACCACTAGTCCCTTAACCCCTAATACCCGTTTACCTTTAATAAACCAAACACCCACCAAAACCCTTTTACTATTCACCCTCCCCCTTCATTTTTATCCTGCACCACGATAAAACAAAATCAAACCTCGACCTTCCCCCTAAAGCTCAACCCCACATCCCAGAAGCTGCCAAAACAAGATCTACACGCTGGCAATCCTATGGTTTTTCATTAGATAAGAATACATCACATCAAATCAATGGCTGTGATGCAAGGGCTTGGTGAACAAGAAAGATGGATGGCCAGGATGAAGAGTTTTCTTTCTCCTCACATAAAAAACACACAAGAAGAGAACCAAGCCTTGGGCTCCTCTATAAATAGGACTAGAATTTTCCTTGTATAAGCATTAGTTTTAGGTTTAATTTTATGCTTTATTTTACAGCTTATTTACTGCTTTTTGTAATTTTCTTTTGAAGTCTTGTAACCTTTTTCAAGTATTAATAAAATTCAGCTTTTTTTAAATTCTGTCTTAATTACTGATTTATATTATGCACTTAGTTTTCCAATGTTATAAAAGTGATCTTAATAAGCTCTAACATAAGCTGTTTTACTGTTCCATTCAATCAAAACTCTCCTCAAAATTACCTCAGTTTAATGTTAAGGATGATAAGCCAGACAAAGATGGGCTTATGGACTTACCAGCTTATCTTATCATAAGATAAGCTGGAGCTTTTGTAGATAAGCTCTTGTGAGCCTGTTTATCCCTGTTTAAGCAAGGGAAGTTGTAAGTTCTCATTTTCAAGTTTTATACTTATTGTAGAAACATGTAATCTTATGATCAAACCAAGAACAAGAGAGAGATGTAGGTTGTGATGTTAGAGAGAGAGAATGGATGGAATGGATGAATTGTATTAAGTATGTTTAATGGAAAATGAAACAACCAACCCCTCTCCAAGGCTAGGAGAGGGCTTATATGCTTGCATGATGGCCGGCCCATGGGCTATGATGGGCTTCCCATGGG
>BQNB010144625.1:0-16830 GCA_026074375.1 Tanacetum coccineum
ACCCATGTTTTGTCTTTGTGCAATAGCCAAGTACAACTGACACTCGATCTTCGTGGAAAGGTTAGACAGGTGTATGTCCAAAGAGTATTGCATACGATCTCCAACAATATCCAACAATTAACTTTCAACTTCCTACGTGAGAATCCATCTGAATTTCCTCTTTCTCTATTTAGTTCTAAATCACTCAAACATCTTACTTTGTTCGGATATACTAAGGGTGGTTATGTCCTTACGCCCACATCAACTTGGGAGCTTCCAGCTTTGACAACATTGTATCTCGAACATGTTACATTATGTGATGACGACAAAGATAAGTGTGTAACTCTTATCTCCAAGTGCACAAACTTGAAAAATCTCACCTTAAAAAAACTGCAGCATAGGATCGAGTACTTTAAGTATTTCTCATCTTCAACTATCTAATCTCACACTTGAGAACTGGTACCGGACTTCAAAAGCCGTCAATGTGGTTGCACCTCAACTCAAGAATCTAAGTATTAGAAATTGTGGTGGGGAGCATAAAGTATCAGCACCCAACCTTACCTCGTTGGTATATATAAACTTTTCTTTTAAGTTAAATGTTGTTGACAATTTATGTCTTTTGGAGAAAGTGGTTCTCTCTGTTCAGAATCCAAGTGAGGCAGTTGCTCATAAACTTGTTGGTTTGCTTCACAAATTCAACAATGTTAAATATCTTGAACTTAGCTTGGAAATCATAGAGGTATTTGCATCTCACCATTTACAATCAATATGCATCTTACAAAGAATTTCGACTGAACATTAATAGACCCTTGTAATTTTGAAAACAAAAAGAATAGATTGTCACGGAGTAGTAATTCTTTTTTATATTAATGTGTACATAAACTACTAAGGTTTTTTTTTTCGTTTTCCCATTTTAGTCATTGAACTTTTTTTACATCTAAGTCATTAAAAGATGGCTATGTGTCTTGTTCGAGTCATTTTGTAGCCATCTTGTAAAGATCGACCTTACGAAGCCACTTTTTAATGAACCGTGGTAGGAAGCATACTTTTAATGGACAAAGTAAATAGTAAATATTATAATGACTACAAGGTACATTGGTAGTTTATGTCAAACATTGATCATTGATCACCGATTGGAGCCGTACACCAAGGAATACTTGTTCTACATAAGACTCTCTTCGATATGCAACAGTTAGCCAAACACATTATCATAGATACGATGACAATAATGTACAGTCCACATAAAGATATGCTGCATTGTCAAGATTTCAGTCACTGTTTTTTTTTTATCCTTGATCTCTTTTGTTATGTTTTCTGCAGCTTCTTTCTGCGACTGTGAACCTACTCTTACATCAACCTTCTCCATTTGTCAACTTGACGAGATTGAGGATTTTGCCAATGATATTTGAGGAGGAAGGATGCATGAACGTAATGTCTACTGAAGTCAAAAATTATTTGCTAGATTCTTCATCTGCCAACTTAACAATGATTTCACGAGAGGTACTTACACCATGAATAATATCTTAGAGACCAGTATATAGTTAGACCCGTCTCGATAGGATTTTTACATGAAGCCCCCCTTCTTTCCCCTATTAGACACCAGATAAAAAAACAGGTCCTAAGGTCTCGAAAGGCTCCTTTCTAGTATAGTAGTGCCTGATTCCTACTTACTGATCTAGGTTGTACATACAATTATGACAACCACTTGGAATATTATAAGGGTTTTTTTCTCATAAAATACCAACAAACTTTTTCATTTGTCTCACTTTTATCTGGTATTCTAATGATTTTAAAAATTATATGTTATCTTTGAAACACTGTAGGTGCGTAGAGCTGTGAGGGATGCCATATTAGCAGGAAACCTTATGGAAGAGCTAAGGGTGCTCCTGGACAAGGAAAAGGTATCAATGAAGTGCTCCAATGAAAATAGGATGCAACAACCATGGATGGAAATGCCTTGGCGTGTCGAAAACTCAGTCACAGATGAAGTGCTGCAATGAAAACAGGATGCAACAACCATGGATGAAAATGCCACCTGCTGTGTCCCAAATTCAGGCACTCGTGAAGAGCTATTGGTCAGAACAGAGAAGCCAAATTGATCAAGAAGAAGCAAATTGCGAACCCATATTTTCACTCTTGGTGCAAATTGAAGGTTTACCAACACAATTGCCAGTATCAATGAAGGTGAAGCTGCAACCACGTTTTGATAGTTTGTGTGCAGAAGCCCGCACTGTGATGAAGAGAATTGTGGATCAGGGGAAGAATGGACATGATTTACAAAGAACTAGTATACAACACTGTGTACTAGATCTTGGTAAAGGAGCATGGGCATCTTCTTACAGATGTTAAGAAGATCAAACGACTTAGGTTTATTTATGTAATCTTATGATATTTCCCTAGAAGAGGTTGGAATCAGGACTTTGACAATGTTTCTTAGTGCATCATCTAATATAGAAGCCTTTGCCCTCTCGGGTAGGATTGTTATTTGTTTGTTTTTGTTTTGCACATCGTAATCTCATTAAATGGGCACACTCGCAAGTAGCTAGAGGCTTGAGATGATACCATGGAACTAGAACGAAAATTTGTGGGATTAAAAATCCATTCAAGCCAAGTGTTAATCCTACTAGAAACCCAATAAAATGTGAGAACTTTAACATCATCACAAAGTGTGTTGCCTCTTTGGTGTCTTGAAATTAAATGAATATAATCTCCAATTTTACATGTCTTAATTTTCTATGCTCTTTATGATTGTAACATTTTTTTTTCTTATTTGATTCATCTAAATATTATTTGAGGTATGTTTCTATAGATCATAAATTTAATTATTACCAAAAGAATGACAATAAATTTTCATTAATGTTTACTACAAAACTGAACAACTTTAAATTCGTGCTTATTTTATCTTTATATATACTACAAAATATAAAGTAAAATTAGACACTCTCTCTTTATTTAATGCCCCAATAAAAATTAAATAATCCAAGTTATAAAGCATAATGTACAATCCTTAAATGCAACATTTCACCACAAAAAAAATTAAGTAATCCAAGTTATAAAGCATAATATACAATCCTTAAATGCAACATTTCACCACAAAATCAACTATCTAACAAATACAAATATTAAAGCAAAATGTACAACATTTATTCCTCCATGCATATGTTACAAGTATAAACTAATTAAATACACTAATTAATGTTACTTTAAAAACACCCCTAAAATAAAAAATACATGTTATTATACACATTGTACAAGCTAATAAAACATACAAAGCTTAAAACAATTTATATGCTAACAAGTTGATGATACATATGGTTTTGAAAACTGAACCGGACCAACGGGTTCAACCAGAAATCGGAGTCGCCACCGGTTTGGCTAGCCAATAAAATCCGTCCGAAAATGAAACGGAGATGACCGGTCGAAACCGGTAAAAACAGGTGAATCGGGTCGAACTGAGATCATTTTTTTATTCTCCGGTTAATCAGTTCCTTTTTGTTTTGTTGGCGTCTAAACTTTAATTACAGGGTACCCGCCGCTGCAACGCGCGGGTACCCTGCTAGTATTACTAAATTGGTTGTTTTATTCTCCGGGTAATCAATTCCTTTTTGTTTTTGTTGGCGTCTAAACTTTAATTACAGGGTACCCGTCGCTGCAACGCGTAGATACCCTGCTAGTATATAACAATAGGCAAGTACCCATGCATAGCAACTGAAATATATAGCAAAAAATAATTATAGTTGCGATATTGTTGCTAGGTGTTTTGGGTAACGTTTATCTTTACTACATAATTTTTTTTTAAATCAAAACCTCATGGATTTTCATTTTGGCTAGAAGCTTTTTCGAGAATGACATCAACCTTAAGTTAGTCACTCATTTTCAATTTTTATAGAACCACATAATAAGAAAAATGATAAATGAAGAATGCATTGTATCATGTTAATTGTGATGCATATTAGTTGCAGTAGATTGGCAGTTGGATGATCTTATTCATTAGTTACTTTCTACGTGTGAGGTATTTACACAGGCTATTGATCTAGATTGCAAAGATAACTATGCCAAAAGATATACTTGTGTCCCATTTGGGTGGTTCAAAATGATAGTTTTCATGTAACAATGAAAATTCTATATGTGCAAGTGTTAGATTAATATATGAGTGTTAAACTTTATACTACCTCCGTCTCACATTAAGTGTTCAGATTGACTTTTTTAAGTCTTTTTTTTTTCAACTTTGACCTTAATTATTTCTTTTTATGTTATATGATACTTGATGCAAAACATATGAATGGATAGAGTTTTGAATACATTTTTCATTGGTATAATTTTTATTAAGTATTATATAATACAAACAAAAATATTTACGGTCAAAGTTGTTGAAAAATAACTTTGAAAAGTCAAACTGGACACTTAATATGAAACGGAGAGAGTATAAAATTAACGATAAGCTTAAGGGATAAAATCCAACCGTAAGGGGACACGAGTCACAACATCATTGTTAAGGATTAAGTATCTGTGTTCAAACGAGCATTTTTGAAATTTATGACTTGTGAAGTATTTTTTTTTTTTGAACGGCAACTTTATAAAAGAAAAACTAGAAAGGAGCTAGACAATTATAAGGAAATTAAATGAGGGTGTTGAAGCCAACTATCCCAGTTTAACGTAAAACTACCTCTAGCTACACACCAAGAAAATGAGCGTAAAACAATGTCATCAAAAATGGACTCTATCGCGGCTTAGTAAGGAGGCAAAAAGAGCAAATGAATTACGGAAATCCACACGACTATCGCATCGGGCATGTAATAGTAAAAAACGACTTCCAAAACGCCTCGATTAAGAACCTAGGCGCGTAAAGAATTGAACCACTAAGCCATCAGCATACGACCGAGAAGAGATGTCTCGTTCCAAATTCACAAGCGACATATGAGCCTCGTTAAATCTCTCGCTAACGAGCAACAAAAGAAAACATGCGCTACTTCTTCCTGGCGTGAATCACAGAAAAAACCTGAGACATGACAGTCAATGATCTATACTTACCTCCTTTTGCGCCAGAGTTCGATCGTAGTTGGAAGGAGGTTAAGGACACTTCAACGCAATCTATATTAACTTATTCGGTGATAAATTTAACCGCAACGCGTAGACCGTTCGACTTAAGGAAGAAAAACTCGTCTAAAAGATTCCTGAGCATCCTATAACCGAAAAAACTCCGTCGTGCCCCAGTCAAATCACAAACCCATCTATTGCCTCCGATGTAGATAAAGAAACAAATCTAGCAAGGACTGAGAGATGCATTAAACTGCTGAGATTACTAAATACCGGATCCTCTCACAGATCTTACGCCAAGAAAATGGACAAGGAAGGAAACAGTACGGAAAATTGTGGTATGAAAAGTTTGTCTGCTACAGAAATGTCCTGTGTTAGTTTCTAAATGGCATAGTAATCGAGTAAAACTTACCAAGTAAACTATTATCGTCAATCCAAACGGACTCTTTCCCAGAAAACGTGTATTCTTTCCATTGCAATACAATTGAGTGCAATGAGAGAATATTGCAACACTTGGTTCTTTAGAGATGAGTAAGTTCCATATATTAAATGGTGCTCCAATTCGAGGGTATGCAGCAGCAAGAAGGGGAGGAACCTGATCCATGGATGGTTGAAATGACCTTGATAGCCCGACAAAGAGGTTGTGTCTTGAGACAATAGAGAAAGGGGGGTGCGGAGATATAGTCGAAAAAGAAAGAAACGCCAAAACCACCCTTCGCTAAAGACCCTCTATGTAAGGGCAAAGAAGCTTCGAAGGAATCTAAAGATACCCTAAACCTCTTCTAGATCTGTTTAGCAGCTGAAGAACATATGCCACTTTACCCAAGGCCGTATTTTTCGTATCTTCCGATCTCCTTCTTGAGCACCATTGAAGAAATTCCTACGAGAAGATTCTCATCTTATTAAGAACCGACTTCTCGGGACTTCGGCACCTAAATCAGGACATATTATAAACTTTGGAGAAGATCCCAACACTACTTGATATTCAGAGGGATAAGACGACCCCCTAGTAGAGAGGGTTGTAAGTTTCGCACTTAGACAACCTAATGAGAAAGTTTTCAATCGTCCGAATCCCAAGCTTTAGCCAAGGACATATACCTCCCACCATAACACCCAAATATATGAAACGAATCTCTTCATCACCGAGCAGACCAAGGTCATTGGCAGCCATGGCAACACAGCAGGTTCGGAAATACCCATTACCAAGAATTTGCTTTTTTAGATAAATCGATCAACCATGAAAAGCATAGAAAAGCAACTAGAGAATGATTAAAATAACTTTTAAGTTCACCATAGACCACACCTCCTATAAAAAATCCGCTCCGTCCGCAATAAAAAAGATGAGAGATCATAAGAGAGTTGTCAATCCGAAAGCCATTAAAGTATTTCCCGCTTGCCACAGTGGGCCCGAGAGAATGACAAATGGACGGATCATTATAAGAATGAAAAGGAAAGGCGCTAAAGGTCTCCCGTGATTCAAACCGCCGGATGCAAATGAAATTCTGTGAAGGGCTGTCCATTCACAAAATGGAGAGCGCTTACCGGACGATCTTAAGCTGGCCTGGATCAAGAACACATGTGTACGTCCCGAAAACCAAAAAGCAATTAGAACATCGTCCAATTAATCCCATCTAATTAAATCATAGCTTTTTTATTCTTGATTTTACAACGAGATATAATCTCATTAACAATGAAAGGGCCATCGAGGATTTGAAACGATTAGGAGAAAGCAGTCTGGGCACGGTTCGAGGATGAGATCAGAAATGACATTCAGGGCGAGCAGGAGGCCGTAGAAGCAAGGATTTTAGTAATGACCTTGTAACATAATCCCTATAAGGCTGATGGGTGCGCAGAAATCACTAACGGCGAATTTTGGATTCAAAATTTTATAGGAAAAGGAGTAACAAAGGATGCGAGATTACACCGCTGCTGGGGACGGCAAAGCAACGCATGCTCTAAAAACCTTTGAACAGCGCTGCATAAAAATCAGGCCCGATTGTTTGTCGCAGAATTTTTGAAGAATTCAAGAGGTATATCCGTATGCCGGACCCGGCGATTTTTTTTTTCTCCGCAACATGCCCCATACAGTGCTTTGCGATGCATCATGCAGATCGAAGAACCATTAACTCCAGATCGTTCACTTGCTCCTCTATCAAAGATGTTAGGGAAGACAAAGTTAAGTTTACACGACTAAGACCGGTTTTCTTAAATCTGTCTGCAAAGTGGGTATACGGAATTCCCTTTTTTATACGACTTTGATCATCCACCTCATTCCGGCATCTACCATTATAACCTTAACTGAAAGGTTTGGTACGTTTCATATTGATGAACGCGAATGAAAGAACTAGAGTTCTCATCTCCTTCCACCGCCTACGGACTTTATGCTTTTTGAATGAAATCGCCATGATCCAGCAGAAAGATCCTGTAATTGTTATTGACAAGTCCGAACCGAGATAGAAGACATATCATCAGTAACCCCAAGACGGTTTTTCGGGTATTGCTGGGGGCGCATATGATCACTAAGATTCGATGATCACGGAACTGATCGCTGATAGGATTTCTAATCCTCCCCGTCGCTGTTTCTTTTGTAGATCAGAAAACGCCGACGAACGAATCTTCTTTTTTTAGAAGTTTGTTAATTTCTTACGAAAGCGAATCATACTGTTGCTATCATCAAGATTGAACGAATTCCAAGAGGATGTAATTCATTGTGAACAACACGGATAACAGAGAATTGTAAAAACCAAGAATGATACATAGACCGGACAAAAGAAACAAAAATTGGGGAAATAGCTCCAAGTCCGATCCAGAATCTCGCGCGAAGCAATATGGTAGCGAATGGTAACCGAGAGATATGTTTGTTAAGACAAACTAGCCAAGGACAAAATGGGAAAAGAGATAGAAGACCATCCGTCACCCAAAAATCCATCTAATTTGCTCATCTTTAGATCCGGCGCGAGAGACGATAACCCATGTGAAAGAATACCCTTCTAGTTGAATATTGGCATGAAAGACCCGCTCTAGAAATAAAAAGAGTATGAAGGAATTATGACCCCTTGTGTATGACAATTAGCGACCCTCTAGCCCATTCGTTCCTCTTTACATCTAACTACAATGAAATCGCCCATTTAACTATGCTTTATCCTCTCCATTTCATCGAGAGAGATAAGGAAGGAGATGAATTCCGACAATTCATTGTTGGGAAGAAAATGATTGCGGAGCATAAACTGAGATGATTAAGACTTGAATCTTCTTAGGAATCCAAGTCCCAAACAAAGCCACGAAATTATCGGAAATAATATGATGATGTTTGAGAAAGATATTCGGATCCCAAAGCCATAAGTATACCTACTAGAGTTTACCAAGAGCCACACTAACGATATGTTCGGACTACAGTAATTAACCCTACAAAAATTTGATCTCCATTGTCGAAATCATTTCTTTCTTAGTTTCTTGAAGAGTCAAATAACTAATTTTATGTTTAGATGTTAATTCCCGAATCCACATCCTTTGTTTAGTATTACCATGGCGAACCAAGGCCTGACCTGAATATTTAAGGACAGATACAATTCATTGGAGATAACTTCGTTCACGATCCTTGAAGACCAATGATCTCCCGATAATCCAATGTACATGCCTTCATATAAAATCCCAAGGTTGAGCGGAGCTACCTTAATCATCTCTCGGAGAGCATCTAAGATAGATCATCCAGAAATCCTGTTCTAGCATGTCTACTAGTCGCCTAACAGGTCTTCCATTGGAATCTAAAGACACGTTCTGGAGTTTCACTTCCTTCAGAAACACAGCGAGTGGCAGTCTCGAGGACCGTTGATGGAATGAATGGCATCGCCTTCACCGGCACAGGTCAGTGTTCCATAGGAGTTTTTCCTGACATGAACAATCTGATCTGTGTTAAACCCCGGGTGGGGGAATAGGATGCTAGACTCCTACGCCGAACTTTCCATATCTTATGATATATCCATTTACCATTATTAAAGTAACCAAAATATTAAAAGGATCATCATGAGGTTTACCTTATCTTTGTGTTGCAGATCGTACTTCATTTTGCATAGTCTTGTCCGCAACCATTATCTCCAAAACAAGTTTGGCAAAAACAGCATCTTATTAATCACACTCAATTCATCTAAATTATATTAAATTGATTTCATGAACTATGGTTATCGAATATCCACCTCTACTGATTCATCAATATACATGTTCCACATACAGGGGTTAATTTGAAAGAGGGGGACCAAACAAAGAGTTCCTTTGCACGAATCCTGAAAACCTTTCCTTTAACAATGATCTTAAAGCTTTCAAGTATATTGTCCGCCTGATTTGTCTTGATACAAAGACGGGTTACACACAAAGAGATCAACCATTGTCCTCTTCCTATTCATGACTTCTCCCCACTATGGAACCTTATCTTCTAAAAAGTGTTCCGAGACTCTGCATTGTAGATGTACGCACCTTCGAATTATCAGATCCAAACAATTACGATCATTTGAAACCAAAAATCGGATGAGCTTTACATAAACAGAAAGGTGGATTTGGGGAAAACGAACGAACCAGGAATGCACTCCCTAATGATGCATAAGGTTATGCTTGGCATTAGATGAACCAAGTTTAATCATAACCCATAAACCACCTAAATAACTATCTCAACATTGGAAATCCTGTCATTATGTAAACACGTACCATGGAGATTATTAAAAAGAGGAAATTGACGCAGCTGCCTGCCCCCATAACACAATTATAAGAACTTTGGTAACCAAACACAGTCATCCGTAATACGCAAAGCGGGCAATGAAAAAGGCTGAGCAGTGGACTTTGTGGTATACCCTTTCACAGAAACAGAAACAAAAGACCCCGATACTGATTTATTCTCCTATTAAACCGGTGCACCTGATTGTTCCATTCTAAGGAGAAATTTCTATGTTCAGAACCTTCGGTTTACAGATGGTCTATCGAACCGAAACGATGATTACAAACAAATGATGGCTACCAATCAATTGTGCACAAGTCTTCCTCTATCCACCAATCGACTGCAAGAATAAAGACCTTAATAATCGACAAAAAGCAAATGCCGTTACAGCCTTAGACAGCTTCGACGGGATGAAAACATCCACCACGTACCGTAGGTAACATACTTTCCATAAGTATCACGAGAGCGACAGCCGATAACAGGGAAAGTTAGAAACGAATATGGAGTGGTGAAACTCTGGGTACGGTCTTCATTGGATGAAACGAACCACGTCAAGAGTTAAAATCTTATAAGAAACCAGCCATTGGATTGAAGGGAGTTCCTATATCGGACAAGATGACGGCAAGTAGATTTTGTGAATACCAAGCGATGGAAGGAAGGGGGATTAATGATGGCGAGAGATAAACGGAAACGGAAACAGAATCGATTTAAGAGTAAAAAAAACAGATCTAAACCCTTAGATCCAAAGATGAGAATTCATCTAACACGCTCGATATGAGATCAAATCAATAAATGATTGATCCCAATTTCAGGGGTTATAACGAATCAAACACTAAGGATTAAAGGATTATATTGATCTTGTTTTATATTTGATGCTTTAGATCGGTTAAATTTGTGTTGAGCAAAATATGTTGTTTCTTAATTAAATTCCGAATGATCATGGGTGCATTGTTTTGAAAATCTTATTAAATTCCAAATGTTGTTTCTTGTGAAGTATCTAAAGGGTTAATATGGATCTTTCATCTGTGATGCATTGCTGCCTTGGATAAAACGGGACAAATACGAGTCAAAAAACAGGAAAAAGCATCCAGACCGTTGAAAAGATCAGAGTGAGCAGATGGAGAAATGTTATGAGTCATTTAGAAAGTCAACGGAAGTCAAACCCTCATTCTCTCCCATTAGACGTATAAATATCAATCATTGTTCCTTCATTTAATAGCTAATGATTTGTGTGGAAACACTTCTTCCTAATTCTCACTTGTAACAACTATCTCATTGTAATAGTTTGTGTAACAATCTATCATAAATAACATCTAAAGCTTTCGGTTATCATTCTTACCTTTGATAATCCAAGTTTATGTCACACCCCTAAACGGGGCCTGAACGGAATACGTGTCCAAGGGCGTGACGTCATAATATACATCACACAAGATCAAGGGAACGACCACTATGTGGACGTTTGTAAAAGTAAACACCGTTGCAATTGATAAAAATACTTTAAGTCATTTCATAAATCAAATAAGTTTAACCGTAAGAATGCGGAAGCTTAAGAAATCGTTTTTAAAAGACAACGGTATTAATGACAGATAAATGTTCTTGAAAATCCGATGCATGAGACACCACATTGCACTTCAAGAATAGATCCAAGCTAAGCATCTGAGAAAAACATGCTTAAAACGTTAACATAAAGTTGATGAATTCATAGGTTTGAATTGGTAATAACTAATAAGAATGGACCACAAGTTTGAAAAACGTATGTGACTATAACAGATAAAATATCACATAAAAAGGTATTTACGTTGCACTAAGCTCATGACACCGAGGCTCAATAGGATTGGAAGCATGCTTAATTCCAAATAAAATTTGCCCTAACAGGTGCCCTAACAGAACAACATTTAACATCCGACATGGTATACGTCCGTCAATCTAGTAAGAGCTACTTACTCGGACGGGGATTATCAGTCCCAATAGATCTATTTATAACACTCGCGCTCACTTAACCAGAACAGGCAGTTAAGAAATTAACGGTTCATGATAAATCGGGCATTAAAAGTTTATACGCTACTTAGGCAACACGTAAACAGGATTGGGAAATCGTAAAGCACTTGTGTCCAATGTTTAAAAACAAGCAATGTTTCTCACCCCAAAATAGTAAAGTAAAATAGTAAAAACATGAGGCTATGAACTCACCTTAAGCAAATGGTGAGAAAGTAATTCAACGAAGAGTATAACGAAATCGAACGACTCTAAACGCGACCTAATTAAAAGACGCGCTTCAGAAACGAGAGATAAATAACGAAACGTCGGATAAGACGTTTATAAATGAAATAGACATCCATAAGTGTTTGTGCTTTAGTTTATATATAGTAAAAACGTGTCATTACGAAAGTATAAGGTTTATAGTTACGTTACGCCATGTTTTACGAAAAGTTTCCATTTTCGGAAAGTTAATATTTTTTTAGAAAGTTTCTATTTTAGGAAAGTTCTAAGTTTCGGGACGTTAATACCGTCCCCTATATTTGTTAAGTCCATATTTCCATAAACGCGCTAGTGAAACCTAAACGTCTACCTTTTACGTCCATCTCGCTAATATATGCTAACTTACTAATTTTAGTAACGTTCGGCGATTTCGAATTACCGTTATTAGAAAGCTCTTAACCCTTCCTAATATTATTCTAATGTTACGTTATTATTTTCTAAGGTTTTCGAAACTCAACGAACCCATTTATAAATGAAATCGACTTACTTTACATTTTTAGATATCTCATAAGTAATTCCATGTTCATGATAGAAAAGTCCCTCGTCTAGCCCTTTTTAGCCTAAATTTCACGAAGCCGGAAGTAAAACATCGTTCCGGACAGCTTTCGCGTTTTATGCTTTGGCCGATTCGGACTCGAAGGGGTCCGAATCGTCCGTTTTAACTGCTGATTTGATCGTGTCGAAAATGGTTTTGCCGAAAAATGTTTCAAGTTCATTTGATCATATCTTGGTCGTTTTAAGCCCGATTTTAGTGTTCGATATATGAAAAACTATCTATACGAAACGAGCTATGCGAAATCTACCTTCTTGGCTAATGAAAACGTTTTTAAGTCGCCTAAAACCCAAAAACAAAATCTGGACAGCAACATGGTTTAGTCGAAAACATTCCCAAATCCACCACAACTTCACAATAGTGCCTAATCTCCGTTCACAACTAATCCAACAACGAAACCACACTTATGTCTAGCCTAATCTCATCTTCATCAACATATCAACACACAAATTCGCTCATTCTTTCCTTAATTAAATTATTAATATCAACAAACACATAATACTTTATTATTTCATAAAACCATCTTGTTTCTTTTGAAAAACAACACAAACACTATAGGATATATATATATATATATATATATATATATATATATATATAACTTGATCAAGAATCATAAGAATATAAAAAAGAAAGCAAGAGATTCAAGATAAGCTTACAAGGTTGATGCACAAGCTTATGAAACAAGAACTTGAAAAAGAAAGAGGTGAATCTTAAAAAACCCAAGTAAATAACCAAAACCCTAACTCTTGAAATCTTGCAAAACCTTGAAAACCTTTAAACTCACACTTGGAATCACCTTAGGTATGATTAGAAATGAACTTGTAATGGTTGGATATTGAAGAAAAATCAAAGAAAATGAAACCCCTATGGGTGGTGTTGTTGCCCTGAGTGGGAGAGACAAAGGGAGAAGAGAGAAATATTTTTGGTGGCTTGGAAGGAAATGAGAACCCTAATGTTGTGAGATGTGTAGTATATATAGACCAAGATTAGGGTTTAAGGGTCACATGTAACCAAGCCAAGTTACTAACAAGTTGGCTAGGACCCTTGAATGGGAGTTGCTTGGTTCGACTAGACAAAGAAAAGAAAATAGGGACCAAAACCAAGTTCAAGCCATTTGAGAAATAAAATACATGTACTCTTTATTTTTGCTAGTGGTTTAGTGGTCCTCCCATGGTGCAAGGTGACAAGAATGGTGTAAGAGATCACAAGCTCTTGTTTATGGATGGAGGATGCATACAAACATGTCACTATCCAAGCTTACATGCATGTGATCATATTAGAAATTCAAATTTTTGTGCTTTCATTTATTTTGAGCTTGCATTGAAATTTTGAAGACAAGGGGGAGGGAAATTTTGAAAATTTGACAAGAATAATAATAATGGGTGATATTTTGAGTTTACATGCAAAGGTGGTGGGTTTTTGAGGTTTCATTTGACATAAAACCCTAAAAACGTGAAACGCACACGAAAAACGTAAAAATTGTAAACGTAAGTGTACGTGAACTACGTAACACTATAAACAACTAAATTAAGAATAATACGAGTAGACTAAACTTAGTCCGGAGTCGGAACGCGTCCGATAACGATTTTCAGTTTTATGTGGGGTAACTTCCCGGTTTTAAGTCAAATTTAAACGTAACTTATAAAATTCAAAATAATGAATGGAATGTTTTAAAATAGTGACCTAAAATTTACGGGGTGTGACATCCTTTCCCCGTTAAAAGAGCTTTGTCCGCAAAGCTCAAGTCGTAGCATTAGACATGGATTCAGGGTTAGCGAAAAGATGAGGGTACTTTTTCTGCATTTGGTTTTCACGCTCCCAAATAAACTCAGGACCTCTTCTAGAATTCAAACGAACGTTCACAATCAGGATACGGCTCTGATTCAAACGTTTGACTTCATGATAACATCGAATATTTGATACTTTTTAGTGTCAATTTTCCCCTAAAAATACTTGCAATTGTCTTATAAATACTTGAATTTAATACTTTTACGGTTATTTCATTGTTTTCAGGTAAAATGCAAGTATGTGACATGAAACACAGGAAATGGACGTAACCTCACTAAAGGTTTACGCCATAACATTATCATTATGGAAAGCTGAGTCATCCTAGTCAGCATTACGACGTAACTTGTACACTTGATTACGCCGTAACATCCTTTAAGCCTGCAAGATGGAAAGTACCCGTCAGCATTTTATGGCGTAAACCCCTAAAAGGTTAAGCCGTAAACTATTTGAAATCTATAAATAGAGGCCTCATTCAGACAATTCGATATCAACCATTGCACCACAGATTTAAGGGGTGATCAAGGCCTCCATAGCTCAAAGAATTCCACAAGAAGTCCAAGGGAGATCACACTTAAACTTACTTTTATATTTAATCGTTCATAAAAAACTTCTATAAGAATTATGAGTTTTCCATTCATGATTATCTTTATTAATTCTTGCTTTGTTGTTGCTATGAGCGGCTAAGCACTTCAAGTGCTGGCCTAGTCATGAATTTACTATCGTTATAATATTTGTTTCCTGTTAGATTATGATTTTATTAGATATCCTTTGACTATCGAGTAACCCTAGGTTTTGGTAGTATTGCGGGTGGTTTAGATCATGTTAATCTTGTTTATTAGATTACCACTTTAACGTGGGATTAGCAGGGTACTAGGGTTGGGTGATCATCATAACCCTAGTGCAGGAACTAACCTTGTTATTGCCTCTATCACCTAATATACTTAAAAGGCACAGGAACTCTTTCAAAGAGGGTTAATAATCTGTATAGGTTATTAGACTAGTTTTTGGGATAGTTAGGATTAATAACTATGACTTGGTTTCCCTACCTTTGTGACTTTCGGGGGACTCGAGATCGCAGGAATTATAGGACAGACTAAAGATATCTAATCTGGTATGTCGACTTTAGAAACCACCAATGAAACCATGATGTAACATTGCACAGGAAAAAGTAATTATAACGGTAGTAATGAAATGGCTAGGCTATCACGTCTTTCCCCCTGATTACTTGTATCTCTTTTAATTTCCGCATATTTACTTTCTGGTTATTTTCAAAATCAATCTCAAACCATTTTCAAAACGTGACATTTCAAATTAAAACTAATTTACACTTAGCTCTTTGAACGACCTCGGATTTACCATATTTACACTACTCACGATTGGGTTCTCTGCCCGTTAGTGCATTTGTCAGGTGAATCGAGTTTTATAAATTTAAAACTTGAATAAAATAAATTTTAAAAGAAAATACGCATCAAGTTTTTGGCGTCGCTACCGAGGAGCTAAAAAATTAGTATTAATTTGATTTCTTGTAATTATTTCCATTCTCTCTCTAACATTTTAGTTTTAATCTCTTTTACTTATGAGAACTAGAAGTAGTAACTCCAGGATGGCTACTCCGTTCGCCAATCCTGAAAGACAGTTTCGGGCCAGAAGAGACACTTCGCCTGCTCCAATCTACAATATCTATACTTTTTATGAATTTGAGTCATCCGAATCAGAATCTGAAGATCTTGGAGAAATTGATATCGAAACCCTCACACTTGAACAATATCTTACTCTTAACAACACCTACAGAAGAATAAGCAATCCCGAGGATGCTACATTTGAAATCAAAGGACAATTTTTAAGAGAGTTACGTAAAACTACCTTCTCAGGAAGCTCAACTGAGAATGCAATCGAGCATATCGGAAAAGTACTCGAAGTTGCTAGTCTGTTCAACACAAATGATTCCGCTCTCTTACAAGTATTCCCTTTAACCCTAGTTAGGTAGCCAAAAGATGGTTGACAGAACATCTCTTGAACATGCAAATAATTGGGACGAATTAAAACAAAACTTCATCCGAAGATTTTGTCCACCTGCTACGATACTTGAACAATTAGGAGAAATCCGTAATTTTAAGCAGGAAGATGGAGAATCATTATTGCACACTTGGGAAAGATACAACAACCTTCTTTTTAAATATCCATTTCATGATCTTAATGATCATCAAAAAGTAAATACCTTTTATAACGGGCTAAAAGGTCAGACTCGGCGAATTGTTGATTCTAATGGTCTTATTCCTGGGCTTACAGCGTTAGAGGCATTAAAATAGATTCAAGAATTGGCTAATCACTCCCATAAATGGTACAATGTGGAAAGAGAAAAAATACTCCAACTGCATTTGGTGTTATTACCGATAAACTCAAAGCCCTAAACCATGAGATGGATGAGCTTAGAGTAGATGTCCATAAAATTAATATGAACGAAGAAATGAAAAGCCTCCATGAAGAAATCAAAAGTATAAAGACT
>BQNB010144626.1:0-16830 GCA_026074375.1 Tanacetum coccineum
CTCAACGTAGATCAACTACAAAAGCAACTTGACAAAGATGAATTTCAAGAAGATGGATCCGAGACAGCCTTTTGGGTGGTAAACAACCAGTTCCAGAAGTTCATCGATTCAAAGTATACATTGGATTATGACAGTCAAATAACAGACACGTACTTTGTTGAATACACTAGACTCGAGGTTTAACACTTCAGAGATACACTACTCCAACACCTGGGTAATGTTAAGAAGTCCGTTGCTGAAAGAACACGTCATCAAAGACAGTATGAAAGAAGGGTGAATAAAAGACAGATGCAGACGCAAGAGAGTAAGATTGATACGGGTAAAGCATTAGATGTTGATTTGGTTGACACATAAAGCATTAGGACAGACTCAACAGTGCAAGATGATAGCAGCAGGTCAGGGAATGATACAGATACTGATGATGTAGATATCAGACCTATTTATGACGAAGAGCCAATGGCTGAGGTATAATTGACTGCTGAATATCATATCTTTGCTACAAGACAACAGTATACTAAGCAACCTGAAATCATTACTGAAGGTAGGGTTGACCAGTATCTGAAACATGTTCAAGTTAAAAGTCTATACTTGATTCTCACCTGATAACCAGTCAACTGGTTACTCAAAACAATCACTCGAGTCTGAAAATATTTTACTCAAAGAGACAAAAGATTTTTCAAGAATGGAAGCACATTGCATTGCTCTCGAACTTAAATATCAAAATCAATCTTTAAAATCAGGGCAACATAGTCATATTTGAATGAACGAGTAATAAAGCCAAGATTGAAAGGAAATTGATGTACTTGAAACAATGAACAATCGAATTAGAACATATGTCGCTACATTAGTAAGGAAAATGAGACTTTGAACAGCATTACAGAGATTTGTATGATTCTATTAATATCACGAGATTAAGACTACATAAACAGACAACCATCTTTGCTTGCTAATAATGCTGAATTAAAAGTCAGATTCAGGAAAAGGTTTTTGCAATTGCGCTTTAAAAATGACTTAAGGTAGTTAAAAGAAATAGGTGATAGATACTAAGTGTGAATAAAAAACATCCAATCTTGGGAAACCGGTGTTACCAATCACTAAGAAACCAATCAGTTGTTAGACAACCGAATGCGTTTAAATCTGAATGGGCTCAAGATGTCAAACACAGGTTCTGCCTCCCATGTTGATGTGGAATAGAATTTGTCAAAAACAACCTCTCAACATTATTTGCCTAAGAAAATGAATCCGTCTTGCAAATTGCATCATGTGATTGCATTCTTGTTATTGGAATAGTTATAAGAACATGCCAAGATTTAGTTCAAATGACATGGTTCATAATCACTATCTAGATGAAGCTAAGAAAAAGACACAAGAAAGAGATAGAACACCAAAAACTAGTGTGATGCTTCTGCTAGATTTTAAATCAGTGCTATAGAAACCAAAATTAGAGGAGCAACAATCAAGATTAGGAGGTTCTGTCCTGTTCTAGTGTTACTCGCGTAAACGTTAACGGTTCAATAAATTTCTGTGCCCAAAAGCAGATCACTCTAAGAGTTCTAGTTCTTTCTCAGATTCCAAACAATTTGTTTGTTCTACATGTCATAAGTGTGTCTTTAATGCAAATCACGATGCTTGTATAACAAAACTCCTGAAGGAAGTGAATTCACGTGCTAAGATTCAATCCCATAAGACCAGAAATAGTAACAAACTCGTAGATCAAAAGAGTCATACTCAGAAACCTGGTAGGCAGATCTTTACAGGACATAGGTTTTCTCCTAATAAGACTTCCGCTGTGATATGAGGAAAAATCTTCATAAGATCGATCTTAGTGGTGAAACCCTACGGGTAGAATTTTCAAAATGTTTGGTCTTAGGTGGGATTCTACAAGGAAAGTTATTCAACCTTCCACAACAAGGTTTGACAGTGAACCCCCACATGGTTCCAATGTAGATATCCCAAATATTTTTGTATGCAAACAAACGTTTGATTCAGAGCCGCTAGGTACAGTCTTAAGGTCAAAAGCAACAAAGAATTGACTTAAGTGCAGGTGCATTATATAATGTAAAGCAGGAAAATCTCAGAGTGTGGTTGCTGAAAAAGCTAATATCTCAGAAACCATTGTCAAAATGGATTCACAAATGATGAATTTACTAATGACGTTTAATCACAACAGATCAAGCCTCGAACCTTAATGTCAAATGACGTTTGAACAAAACGGTTCAAGCCTCACACCACAATGTCAACAGAAGTTCATCAAGCAATTGGAGACTTTAACAACGTCAAATGAGCTGGATTTGCTATTTCGGTCCTTTGCTTCGACAAATATTTCCATTGAGGGACAAAATCCAAGTTGTTGTAAAGTCCTTCCGTTGTCACTACTTACTGATGTAATCAAATAAAACGTCAACAACCTGATTCAACTTCATCCACTTCAACTCTAGCTACAACTGTCACTGCTAATGGAAACTTCAATTTGTACATATTTTTCTTCTCTCTTTATTTTTGATTTATAAAAAATTTTGAAAAAAAAAAGAAAAGAAGAAAGAAAAATATAAAACCTAGAAAAACAAAATATAAAATTAAAAAATTTCAAAAATACCAAAAAGAATCTTCTCGACGTGTCTCTTGGAATGACTAAATTTTCGAACCTAGAAATGTGATTAAATCGGACACGGGCGTGTAAATGAAGTTCGAACAGGAGTTTCAAATGCTTTCAAAACATGTCATTTCCAAATTTTCTTCATGACTTATGTACATTTCAGTGCATAACTCGGTCCCGAATGTTATAGGGAAGTGTACGCTTCAGTGCGCTTACTCTAAAATAGAAGAGAAGTCTTCTATCATGTTTTTAAAATCGTTGAACACAATTTTTCAAAAAGAACTTTCAATGTCAAAATTGTCTACAATATAATTTTGTGTATGTTTTTCCATTAAAAGTGGTATTTGTTAAAATGTGGTTCAACAACTCACATTCCTCGAATAATTTTCTAAAGAATTGTAGTACGCAGACGAGAATGTCATTTTATGTGAATCAATTTCTGAGGGGGAGCTTTTTAAAACAAAGCCTTTTAATGTGTTGGGTACATCTCATAAATGTCAATTTTATGTATCCAAACACATTTTGTGAAATTAAAATGTGGAAACTTATAATGTCAATTATTAATATACATTGTTCACTAAGGCATCTCACTCCGTCTTCAACATTTTGTGGTGTCATATCAATTTTTCATTCCAATGTCAAGTTTTAATAAATATTGGTATCCCACATATACTGTTGAAGGGGAGCTATCGGAATTATTCAAGCAATATCGTGGTATAATTTTTCTCCCATGGAATTTTTCATGTCAAGATTTTAATCAATTGGTTTATTTCAATACTATGTGTTTTATTATTAAAATAAGGGGAGAAAATGTGATTAAAATATGTTATAGACGAATGTGATCTTTAAGACTCTAAGTGCAACTCTTTCCTTCTGGTAGTTTTGTGCTATACAATTTCGAATCTCGGAGCCACATGTGATAGGGGGAGTAATTTGAAATTTTAACAATGTTAGAAAATGGTTTTATGGTTCGATCTCATACCCAACAACCTATTAATTTCACGACGATTCTGAAGTCATAAGGTGGTTAGGTTAGGTATAAGTCCTACGATCCCAAACCAGAAAACGGATTGGATGCTACCCAAAGGACACTCCATAGTTAGAAATAGCAGTCCTTAGGTATGATTGGAGATGAATGTGTATAAGGGAAGAATGCCGACTAAGATTGAGCTAACACTGGAACAATCACAACAAGGTGTTAGTAATGACGTCTTGGTAAGCATTAAAGGGGTTGAAGAATGAAAAAGAAATGTATGGATAAAGGGTGAAAAGAAAGAAGCCTTCCACACAACTTAGGCAGAGAAAAGGGGCAATTTCATATCTATCAAATCACAAAGATGATTGTTGATATTGAAGTCGACGTCATGGACCCAGTGATGCAATGCACAACCCTTCCCAGCCATTCGGGTTTCTCTCAAAAGAAACTTGTCTCATATTGTCGACGGTAGATACACACAGGTATTATTGACTATCTCACTCAGAAGATTTGTTGATATTGAATAGGTGGCAGTCTGCTCCAGCCTCCGATTACTAAAACCAAAAGTGCACCCAAATCGAGTCTTATGAGCCAGAATGAGATCATATTTAAAATCTCATTAGGAACCAATGTAAAATAACTTGTTGAACACCACAAAGTTCAACAAGTTGTAAACAAAAGAGTCCTACGCATTTCCTTGAGATCATTGCTCAGAAACATCTGGTGATACTTAAGTATTCACAGTGAAGATGGAAATCTGCTTGATGCCAACATTTTAAACAAGCTCTTGGTAGGTAACTTGTAAAGATTTCTATAGAATCAAGCCTTGTGATAACTGGATATAAATTTTTGGTCTAGTAAAACTCTGATGACTTGACGACCGAAATCAGAAATAGTAGTATCTATCTGATTCACTTCGTACCGTTTAGGTATTTGTTGCTTGAGTACGTTCCGTAATGTGAACTAGCAAGGCTTGGTGAATATATTACATCCTGTGTTAGAAGATCCTACGCTTTGAGCTGGAAACCCTGTCAAGGAGATTCTTTGAAATCTACCTGATCACAGGTATAGTATTTATACTGTATAAACGGGAACGGGAGTTAATGCAACCCCGAACTCAAGTGTATGACAAAGCCATGTTAATTCTTTTTCATTGCTAACTGTTTTATTGAGGATAAGAAGACGGTATTGTTATGCAGCCATTCCAGCGAAGTCGAATTCATAAACCACATGCTCATACTCAAGCCTTCAAAGTCAATCATTCAACATCAAGATAGTTGATTCTAATCTTCCCCATCATCAAAGAGCCTCAAAGTCAATTAAAGAATCATATTTTGGGAAGATTTTTAGACTTATAACCATATATGTCAACAAGAACTGTACATGTATGAGCATGTTGGTCAAGAGCACAAGCGATCAAGGAAGTCAAATCAAGATGATTCAGGTCAAGGAGAGGGATGCAAGATAACGATCTCAAGAAATCAAGTCAAAAGAAATGGCTCAAAATCAAGATCACAAAAGCATGAATGAACCAAAGGCCGTTACAAACAAGACACTGTCCAGAACAAGGGCAAAGCATAAACGTCTCAAACGTCTATCTTCAATGTCATGGAGGAACAGTAGGAGTTTGAAGAAGGAGACCTCAATTGGGGAGATTGTTATGGGGGCCCCCCTTTAATTATATTAAGTCTCAAAACAAGAATGTTAGCGGTCTAAGAAGTCAAAATAGGTTTGTATGTAATAGCTTTAGTCGGTTCAACGGGCTAGGATTGGAATCTCAATATTTGTCTATGTAATCGGGCTAAAGCTCTACGAGAAGCCAAGCCTGGCCCAGTTAGAAGCCCATTACGCCTCACTTAGCAAAAAAAGGGTTTTCTAAAAATCCCTTCACCACACTTGGAGAAGGGTTGTTAGTTATTTTTTCCATCACTTGTAACTTTCCCAACTCTCTCTATGTTTCATTATATCTTCTTGTTCCTCTGTTTCTTCTCTCTTACTTTCTCTCCCTGTTTTTTTTTTCCTTCTCTTCTCTAAGATTTCTTTTTATTTTCTAGCATCTTGGTATAGATTATAGTTGTGTAATGGATTAAACTAGTGGGATAACGAGTACTGTAGTACTAATAATGATGTTCGTATTGCTAGTGCAAGGGGTTCAAGGAAGGAAGATTCAATGGTTGAAGAGGATATCCATGCTATTCAACAAAACTAAAGAACATATGAGACAAGAGAAGCTAGATAGGAAGAGGCTATTAGTTAGTTGCAAGCTCAATATGGATGAGAAAGTGCAAAGCAGATGGTCAGTTTAAGATAAAAATGATAGCTAGAAGATTGGACAGAGGAGAAATCTTTGCAGAACAACAAAAGAAAAGAAAAGCTCAAGTTCAATTTGAAGCTCAATTTTACACTGTAGTCGAGTGGGATGTTTTTAGAGCCAAGTGGATGCAAATGCAGAGTTGTAAAAGATGTGGTTGGAAAAGATTGCTGAACAGATTTTGCAAAAGAATGGGTAGAATATGGTGAATCAAGAAAGAAAACACTTTGCAGAGGAAAGAGCTAAGGCAAAGAGAAACTCAGTCACAATTAAGAATCTATATGTCAAACTATCTTAAGAATCAAGGAACTTGGAAGCTTTCTCAGTTAAAGAAGTTGGAGTTTGAAGAGATTAAAGAAGAGTTTTTTTGAATAAGTTAGTTCAGCAGATTGATATTTTTGTTCCTATAAATCTTGAAGCTACAAAGGCAAAATTGCAATGTTATTGGAGAGGAGCTTCAGACAAAGACCCTAAAGAAACAAGGATTGATCGATAAGATTACCAGCTCTTAGGAGAAAAAAGTTGCTGAAGTAAAGGAAGAAGAGCAAGTAAAAAGAACAGGAAAAAGAAAGAAGCAAAAGGCTAGAAAAAAGGTAAACTAAATGTTGACATTGGATAATGAGTTGCACAGAAGATTCAGAAGCTTGATAAAGAGGATATCAGTAGTAGAAGGAAGCTATAAATCTTATCTTTGACTCTAAATCTGTTAGTGTGGTAAAATTGGGAGATATTTCAGAAGGTCAAGAAGTGTTCTTTCAGACTCATAAGAGCAAATGGAGCTAGATACAGTCTACAAGAGCTTTGGAGCTACTGATTAAGAGGTAACTTCACAAGAGAGGATCTTAATAGTGATGTTACAGGTTGTAATGTTTTTTTTTTTTTTTTTTTTACAGGAGTATGGAACAAATAGGCCTGAAGATGCGTATGACAGAGTGCTTTGGAGTGATCTCAGGACTCTGTTTGATCCACCTCTCATTGAAGATGCTATTTGGAGCTTACCACTTCAACAAAAGATGGTTAGTTGAAGATATTATGATAAATGTGAAGTACATTATTTAACTTTGGAGGCATGCACAATCTATATGTTAGCAGCTAGAAAATATCCATTGTCTAAAGAAGCTTGTCAAGTGATGCTGAAAATGAGCTTCTAGACGGAAAAAATGAATGAAGTTTGTTATTAACTTTTGATGATGATTGAGTAAGCAAGCTTCTGGGATTAGAAAGGTGATGAAGTTATCTTAGTATGCAGTGGGCATGTGTTTTGGAAACTGTGGGCTTATTGGGAAAGTGGAAGGGTTTGGGTGTTGGCTATCCACAACAACAATGGTTATAGTTCCACATGCTTAATGGCATAAGGACTGGTAGTCCAGCAAACGCTTTTGGTAAGAACATTCAAATCCGTTTATGGTTGACAAATTACCAAAATCTGTATGGTAATCCAATGCTCCATAGTATTGCACTTAAAGCATTGGCTACTCCAGAGCTATAGAAACTATGGTAAAAGAGATTCAAAATCCGTTGTTAGATGATAGTTTGCTAAAAAACTTTCGTTATCAAGCACCTTGTTCACTACAATGAAGCTTTGATAGTCCATAGCAAACGGGGAAACTCATGTAAAGGACATATCAAATCCGTTTGATGGTTGGTAGTTGCCAAAATATAAAGCCAACTTAGTTGGATGTTGCTTGTTTTGTAGAATGAAGAGAAGACAAAGACTAAAAGACAAAGTATGATCTGTTTTTTTAAGAATAACAAACAGATCATTATTCAAGAGAAGCTAAGGACTTAAAGAAATGTTTGGATACAAATTCTCAAAAGCCCAAACTGAAGACAACTGAAGAAACTTGAAGTTAACAAGTAAAGTTCAAGTTTAGGGGAGGATTGTTAGGAATTTTGTATAACAGACTTAATTCTGTTAGTGTATTATAGTTAGTTCTGCTAGTTACATAGTTAGTACTGGTAGAAGGATTATCATAGTTAGTACTGGTAGTGTTAAATAGTTAATACTGCTTATGTAATAGTTAAGTCTGCTTACGCAGAAGTTAGTTAGAGTTAAAGATATGCATGAGATATCTTAGGAAAGGATATGCATTATCTTTATACGCGTTTTGTAAAGCCCATTAGGGTTTCCTTAGTCTATAAAAGGAACCCTAGGCATAGTTAGTAGATATAGTTCTACACAGATCATAGAGATCGAATAGTAATCATAGTTTGTAATATGCAACCTAGGCAGATTCAAAGTTTAATATAAAAGTTCTTTTGTGATATTCAATATTGTTCTTCTTAGCATTATTGATTAGATTCCGCATAATCAATAGTGTCTACCCAGAGTTTTATTATTTTTGCTTTAGAATTATCTAAAGGAGCAAACTCTTTGCAAGCTGAAGGTTAAGATCTATTCAGTAAATCGATCCAACAAGGGTCGTATGTCCGTTTCGTCAGAATTTAGAAAACTTCGAAAAATCATATAAAATCAACCGTAAGTCTGTAGAAGTCATGCCACCTGCCATTTTAAAGATAATCAAGTCTATTCTCATTAAAAAACACTTCCAAGTCATTATTCCAAACTTAAGTCAGTCAGAAATGCAAAATACTATATAATGGTCAAAACTTTATGTTTTCTCTTGACGAAAAACTTGTAGTTTACCCTTTCTTTCAAGTCAAGCATTTCTAGTCAATGTATTTTTGAAAAACGGTATATTTATCTTTTCAAATCATTAATCTTGATTAATTTTTTAAATGGGGAGGAAACTATTTTTTTATATCAAGCTAAGTATACATCGTTGTATCTAATACACAAAACAACGACGAATATCCTTATATATATACTAGATGATTATATGTGTTTACTTGTGTTTTAACTTTGTTAATAGATATTAATAAGTAATTATTACTCTTTGTAATTGAGCTAATTATACATCTTAACAGTATGCCATGTATGATATTTGTATGGTACTAGTTTTTCGGATTATGCCTAATAGGAATTACGCTAGATCTCTTGCGTTAGGTTGCAAAAGTGTTTGTGGATTGCATATAGGAATAGATAGATATATTTACAAATGTTACATAAACATATTGTAAATCATTTTGAGTATAGTAACCTACTTAGGAATTAGAGTTCAATAGTGTGTCAAGAATATTGGAAAGTATTATCATAAGATCACTCGTTAAAACCCGTCACCAAAATATTTCTAGCACGTTAACTCGTTTCTAATAAGATGTCTAAATCTTTTTATCGTCTTTTCTTGTTTGACCTTGGGTTGGTTAAACAAAAGAAAATATCATATTAATAAATTAGTATTTAAGTAAAAGAAAATTCTGCTTGTGCTTGCATTGTCCTAACACACACATATAATTATATTCTTTTTATAAACTTATAGTATTTTACAAAAGATGTGTGCTATATAATGAATTCAAAAGTAATGCATACGGAGACTAATATGAAATAGTGAAATAAATGACGTCAGAAATGACCTAAAAACACGGTGTGTTATAGTCTCCCCGTTTAATGAGCCTTGTCCTCAAGGCTTAAGACGCGGCACTTGACGGCGGTGCGGTTTTTATGAAGAGATGTGGATACTTCTTTTGAAATTGGTCATCATGTTCCCATGTGAACTCAGGACCTCTCCTAGAGTTCCACCGAACCTTGACAATTGGGATACGGCTTTGCTTCAACCGTTTGACTTCTCGATCCATGATTTCTATTGGTTCCTCCACAAAACGGAGCTTATCATCAATATGAAGTCCATCCAACGGAGCGGCTAATGGTTCGTCGGAATAACATTTCTTCAAGTTGGATACATGAAATGTATGATGAACCCTGCTCAACTCTTGAAGAAGCTTAAGCTTGTAAGCAACGGCTCTAACTTTAGCCAACACCTTGAAAGGTCCAACATATCTGGGGTTTAACTTCCCCCGTTTGCCAAAACTTTTTCAAGGTGAAACCTTAAGCATAACTCTATCTCCAACATGAAATTCCATCGGCTTATGCTTTAAATCGGCATAACTCTTTTGTCGATCACGAGCGGCTTGAATCCTTTGTATGATCTGGATGATCTTCTCGGTTGTCTCTTGAACTATTTCTGGACCGGTGAGTTGAACTTCTCCAACCTCGGCCCTACAAACAGGTGAACGACACTTTAGAATGTAAAGTGTTTCAAATAGTGCAGCCTTGATGCTAGCGTAATAACTATTGATATATGAAAACTCAACTAATGGAAAATGTTTAACCCAACCCAACCTCGGCCCTACAAACAGGGGACACCGGTAACGGGAGTACATATTTTTACTTTACTGCCCGGGTGTTCTTGGAGGGGACACCGTAACGGGAGTACATATTTTTACTTTACTGCCTAGGTGTTCTTGGAGGGGACACCGGTATCGGGAGTATATATTTTATATAATTTTACTGCCGGGTGTTCTTGGAGGGACACGAGTAACGGGAGTATAGATTCTTTAAATCACTGCTGGGTGTTCTTGTGGGGACACCTGTGAATGAGGTTATAATATAGTCTACGTCCACACGTCATGAACTGTAATCACTTGGTGGAGTGTGGCGAATGTTATGAAAATAGATCAATTCGGGTTTGCGATCCTGTTCGGGTGATTAGCTATCGCCGGTAACGAACGTTATAGCGTGATGTCCACGCGAATGATATAAAATAGATCTATTCGGGATTGACAATCCCCGTTCGGGTGATTAGCTTATCATAGTAAACGAACGTTATTAAAATGTCGGATTTACGGGATTGGTTGAGACTACGGCCCCTCAACATATACATGTGACTCTTATGTTCTATGAGTGCATCAGTTTCATGAACTTAGAGTATTGTAATCTTTGTTTTATACTCTCATGGTATTTACTGTGCTTGGTATAATGTGGCATACATACTTGAAAACACTTTCGTGACATTAAATTGGTCATGCATTCTTTATAAATTTTGGGATAAGATTGTACTTTTGGTGACATAAAATTGTGTCGTGCATTCTTTATAATCTTTGGGATTGTTACATGGTTCTACTGATGAAATAGTGGACAAGAACATTCTTATTTAAGCTAACTATGAACTCACCAAACTTTATGTTGACCGTTTTACGCATGTTTTTCTCAGGTGTTATTGATACTTGGTTTACTGAAGTGCATTGGAGTCTATTGATTCAAGTTTTTCTTGGTCGAAACAAATTATGGGACAAATGCTATATTAATTTCATGGAAATCAACGAGATTATTTTCAAACGAACATTTGAGGTCATTCTCTTGTACCTTGCTCGTTGTGTATTATGAAGTAGCACCCCAAGTGGTATTCCGCTGCGTTGTGATTTTTTGGGGTTTACAGATTGGTATCAGAGCACTGGTTATAGAGAACTAGGTTGCATATTTTACCCTTAGACTTTAACCGGTTTTCCAATCATGCATCACATCAAACATTTTCAAAGTGCATACACACTACTTGCTTATGTGCTTACATTACGTGTTGCATTAAGTGCTTACGTGACATACATATATATAATATATATATGCTTGCATTCCCTTCGCGTTATATCGTACGCTTATTTATATAAGAGTTATTATATAAATACCAGAATATTTTTAAGACATTGTGGGTTGCACAATGGTCTCATTCTACTCGTCAGACATTGTGGGTTGCGCAATGGTCTCACTTCGTTCTCAGACATTGTAAGTTAAACAATGGTCTCTAAGGATATTATTTTTCTTCATAGCTTTATACAATATCGTATTACGTGGAGACCGTCATAAATTTTTGTTTACATGGAATTATGTATGAATCTAAGTATTACAAGTCTTGTATGGGCGGGACTTGTAATATGAGGATTGATATGATAATTGCTATGTTAACAAAGCCCGTCACAGTTCTATTTACATGGGATTATGTATAAATATAAGTATTACAAGTCTTGTATGGGCGGGACTTGTAATAGGAGGATTTATATGATAATTGTTATAATAACTGGTTCATGGAGACTTTTACCTTAGTTACTCTAACCGAGTACTCATTAACGATCTTGAAAACTATGTGATTTCCCTGATAGTTTTTACTCCTAGCTTCCAAAGACGAGTTTTAAATCACTCGTCCCATACTCATTAGAGAACATGCACGTAAATGTACATCCATCACTTGGAAGGTTATGTGAGTACGCGTATTGCATCGGGAATTATTAAGTAGGATGATTTATAATTTATTTATTTGAAAGGATTAAGACGCTTCTTCAGTTAAATAAAGAAATTATAAATCACCGAACTATAAGTTTATCAATTTATTATTTACATAAATTGAGACGCTTCTTTATGCAAATAACTAAATTATAAATGATGTGGCCATATATGGTATCCGATATGAGACGAGTTGAACCTGAATCGATAATCCCAGAATCTTTAAAAGGGTTAGAGACACAATCGGTTTTCCAATCAGCGCATCTTAGGTCGCTTGGGATACCTTATCTCTTCTTGAGTTATTACTCTTTCCCTTTTTTTTTTTTTTTTTTCCCTTTCCCCCCCCCTTTCCTTCTTTCCTTCCCCCCCCCCCCCTTTTTTCCCCCCCCAGTGCCATTCCTCGCAATCATGAACTGTTCTGGAAAATAACAGACTTGTTAACACTTGAAGCTATGGGCTGATTCATCGAAACTAACGATGAGTACCATAATCCGTCGTTTATCGCATAAGTATCTCGGCGAGCTCCTCGAATTTATTGAACTTTATTTAGGGTATTGTTTCTCGTGGGTCCTCACCTCTGCATTCTTTCATGATTGTTTTAAGTTATCATCGTTATGTTGGTGGTTTGGGTCCTGGAGCAGGTCCGCTGATACAACTTTAGCAATAGGTAATGCAACCCACCTTAAACGAGATAAACACATATCGACGAAACAGATAGTTGGACTTATTCATTTCGGGCACTGGTAGGAGATTAGGTCGCGATACAATCCTAGTACTGTCAAGTAGTTGGTATTTACACTCCATAAGCCACGTTGATGTGAATATCGAAACTCTTACAGATAGTAGAAACGAGACTCCGTCCTCGGACATTTAGAAACTTATACAAACATACTCACGCGACTACACCTTTTTCTTGAGGTTTTCACTATAATGAGACTTTCCCTATAACACGGTTAGATCAGTCATAAGATCTGTAATGATATATTTTGAGATACCCATATTGATGGATTAAATATCCTGGACAAACCTAGCCAAAATTTTTGGTAGATTGAGAAGTATAGAAACACCGAATTTTGCTGAATAAAGTTATCAGCGTCTTTTTAGACGAGCTATATTTAACCTTAAGTCTTTACCTTGTACATTATCGGATACACAAATTTAATCTCGGGACGAGATTTCTTTAAGGGGTAGGTACTGTAACATCCGAGAATTTTCGGAATTTTTAAAGGAGATATAAGTTATTCCTAGGCTGAATTATTCAAAAACGAGCAGCTAAACCACGTTTTCACAACTCGGACTCTAAAGCAATTTGATGTAAAACGATATTTCGAACAACTTTTTAGTTTTGACCGAGATCCGAAAACAGTCAGAAGGTGACTGAAATGTCCTCGCAAAATTTTAAGCACAACGCGTGCCGACTCCCAAATATAATTTAGTTATATTTAATTATCTAATTGATTACAATATAATATTTAATAAATTAATTATATTGTTAATCGAAAACGTTTGTTAAAACGCAATTATTGAAGTTAAAATTCATTTTTCGGATAAAGTTTATCGGAAAAATATATAAATGAAATAACAACATTTTAAATAAATTGTTATGAACAATTTATGAAATAAAAGGTCGTAAATACTCATTTGTTTATTGAAATGATTTGGAAAACAATACGCAAGGTTTCGTGACTTGAATCATCCGGTTAAGTCGCTCAACGAGTCCCGAACGATTATTTAAAACTATTACTCAAAAGTTACACTTTTGGTCCCCGAGAAATATTTACAAAAAGTACCTCCAACTATTAAACACTTATCAAAAATTTTAAAACTTTTTATATAAATATAAAAGTTTTATAAAATTTTCATTTCCATCTCAAAATTTACACACATACATATATAACTCTCCCTCTTCTCTCCCAATTATCCGGCCACCTTTTTCCAGCCAGCCACCGCCGTCGTCGTCGCCGGTCACTGGAAAAGTTTTCCGGTGACTTTTTCCGGCGAACCCAAAATCGTTCCTCATTAACCGATCTATCCAACCCACCACGCCACGCGCCATCACGCGCCTTTATTATCACCACCACTTGCCACTGCCACCCCACAGTCACCATAACGCCACCCTCGCTGCCGTCATCACCATCATCATCATCAACTCATCATCATCATCATCATAACCATCACCATGCAAAAATGATGCGTATGGTTGCCGGGTCAACCCAAGAGGCTGTGTTTGGTTTCAGCCTAAAGGGTGCGTTTGTTTTGTTGTAAATCATCAATTAGGGTGCGTTCGGTTGTCTGGTCAGCCACCCAAATAGGGGTGCGTTTGGCAGAGACAACACCCGCAAGGGTGTTTGTTTCGGTGGCAGCCCACCCGAAAAGGGGCGTTCGGGTTGGTTTATAAAACGCAGTGGGTGCGATTGGCTATTAAAATGCGTAGGGCGCGATTGGTTGTTATGACACCAACAGTGGGTGCGTTTGGTTTATCAGAAAAAGCACATAGGGTGCGTTTGGCTGTGTGGACAGCCTAGGAAGTGTTTGGATCTGGGTTAGTACTGATAGGAGTGCGTTTGGTTTAGTAGAAAACAAATAGGTGCGTTTTTGGGTGGGTGGGGGGGCCCCCCCCATCTTGGTGCGAGCACCTAAGGGCGTGTTTGGCGTAGCAGCAGCTGCGTAAGGGGGCGTTTGGGATAGCAGAATTGCACAAGGGAGCGTTTGGTATAATAAAATTTATAATAATCGACTAATAAATATAACACGAGATTTATAAATTATAAATCGGAACTAAAATAGTGGTTAATGGTTAAATAAATATGATATTTATTACTTCATTTAGTTTATATATAAATATATATATTTGAAACACGCGAGTTGTTTGAAAAGTGGAATAACATTAGATTTTATAAATCTGGAAAACGTTATATAACCGGGAAGGTCATGACAAAAGTTATAAAAGTTTTTATATTTAGTAATGTTTTATTAAAGCCTTTATTATTTTAGAAACCGATAAAAAGGACTAAGTTATATTTTAAAGATATAATAATTTGTATTATACAATAACCGGATAAACGAACAAAAAACTATACTTTTACAATGAGATAACTATTTAAGACACGACCCGTCGAGGAAACGAAATATAAATTTATAAAATATTATTTTATATTTTATAAATGTCGGTTAGAAGATACCATCATAATTGTTGTAAAAGTTTTACAAACATCGTTTGTTTAAACTGTAACTTTAAGACATGTGTCTACTTTTATGCAAGAACGTTTTATTAATTTAATTGGTAATTTCTGAAAACGTGTCGAATTGTTTTGCTTCAGTTATTTTTCTCACGTCCTTATTATATAATACTTGCAAAGCATTATATACGTCACATTAATCTTTGGATTATTTGAGGGTTAAGGTTTAAAGACGCGCAAGTGGATTTCTCATCACATGTATATATGACTGCATACATATAAAAATATGTATGATTTCATCGTTACGATGTACGCATCGTTGATCGTATTTAGTTCGTGTATTATAATCGAACGACATAACGTTGTGATTTAATTGGATTAATTGATCGTGGTCTTTAATCAATGTGAGTTCATAGCCTCGCTTTTCAATCTTTTGAATGTTTTATAACCCGCGAGGGGGATACATGCTTGTCTACAAAATCTTATATTTGGTTATCTTATAACAATGTGATTGTTTTTAAAGGATTTTGTGAGTTTATAGCCCCATGTTTTACTGGTTTTACATATATTTGGGGTGAGAACATGCTTGTTTACAAATGCATTTACAGGATTGTTTACGAATTGGTTTACATACTTATTTGCATAGTTCGCTATGGGATACATTATTTGACTTCATTTTTGGTCACAAATGCATACTTTACATTTGAAATAATTTTGGATTAGCTTAGGCTAATTGAACTGATAGCAATAAAACTACTGCCCGGGTGTTCTTGGAGGGGACACCGGTAACGGGAGTACATATTTTTACATTACTGCCCGGGTGTTCTTGGAGGGGACACCGGTAACGGGAGTACATATTTTTACTTTACTGCCCGGGTGTTCTTGGAGGGGACACCGGTAACGGGAGTACATATTTTTACTTTACTGCCCGGGTGTTCTTGGAGGGGACACCGGTAACGGGAGTACCTATTTTTACTTTACTGCCCGGGTGTTCTTGGAGGGGACACCGGTAACGGGAGTATATATTCTTTAAATCACTGCCCGGGTGTTCTTGGAGGGGACACCTGTGATGGGTATATATAAGTCTACGTCACAGCGTCATGAACTGTAAATCACTTGGAGGGTGAGCGCGAATGTTATAAAATGGATCTATTCGGGATTGACAATCCCCGTTCGGGTGATTGGCTATCACTGGGTAAACAAACGTTATAACATGTCGGATTACGATTGGATGGGCCTACAGGGCCCACAACACTTACATATGAACTCTTACTGTTATATTAGTGCATCGGTTGCATGAACTTAGAGTAATTGTAATCATTGTTTTATACTCACATGGATATTTACTGTGCCTTGAATAAAGTAGCAATACATACTAGAAACATTTTGGTGACATCAAATTGGTCATGCATTCTTTATAAATCTTTGGGATAAGATTGATACTTTTGGTGACATTAAATTGATCATGCATTCTATAACAACCGTCAATTTTTTTCGGAACATATTTAAATAATAAATCATATTTATTATTACATGTTGTCGTTTATAAAATTTATTTTTAAATTATTTGATTTGAAAACGAAAAAGGAAATAATT
>BQNB010144628.1:0-16830 GCA_026074375.1 Tanacetum coccineum
TGTATCCTTTTTATGGGTAGGTGACCTAGGGGCGCTAGGTGTCCTATGCGTTCCATGGGTAGACTTAGTCGGTTGTGACTGAGTCAGAGGAACATCTAACCCAAACACCTCTGCATACATCCTGTAATGCCCCGTGTGCTTCATCTCTTCAGTGATCATCCAATATGGAATTTGCATGCCAAGTTTATCTTTGTGTCTTCCTAAATTAAAGATATTTTTCATTATGTCATCATCTTACAGATTGTGATACATGTCTCGAGCACGTCTTGAGATTTCAGGAAAGATAGTCATATAATGACTAACGATGATCTTTGTAAATCTTGGATACAAAATCAAAGATGTTGGATGATGAAGAGAATAGTAAATTCCTTCCCATAGAAGCTCTGCATAATCCACGTGAATGTTATTGACAAAGCAATACATCATTTTCATAATCTGCAACGGTGGTTGATCCCATCCTGTAACTCGTGTTGTCAAGCACTTATAAAATATCTTGCATAATGTTTGCCACGGTTGCAGAAGACCAGTTGTCTTAAAGCTTGATGATGTCTTCTGTTCTACTGTAAAACCTAATAGTTGTTTATAGAATGGAACCATGTCAGAAAATGTTGGTGGTGGCACAAATGAATTATGATTGTTGTCATTTGCTTGAGGTAGATGAAAGATTATTCCGAAGTCATCCAGTGTAAGAGAAAGTTCTTTCTTGTCCAACATAAACCTGAGCCTATACTTTAAACCGTCTTCCTTCAGAGTATGCCAGAACTATGCCATATATATCCATGGTACGGAGGAAGAAGCTGCAATGCTAAATCTTAATGGATGATTCTTGATGATGTTTGTCAGAATTTTGCTTTCCGGTGGGCATTGCACATGTTCAAGATCAACTTTCTTATTAGCATCCACAAGATCATATCCTTTTTTTGGAGGACATAGTTCGTCTGGATGAACATCATCTGCATGTTGTTGTTGTGCCATGATGATTATTGAATGAATAAAATGAAGATGTTATGTAACAAATAATTCTTTTGATATTTTTGTCTTTTTCCACTTTGTCTGTTTTATATGTTCTGGAATTTCTTTTTGAACATATTTTGGATCAGTTTCTTTCTCATGTGTTCGTTCTTGCTTTTTCTAGCATATGTCATACGCTTTATTCAAATTATTCTTTGGATTTATCATTTTTGTGTGTTCTGGCAATTCTTTTTCGAACACACATTTGATTTGCTTTTTCGCACACACATTTGATTTGCTTTTTCGCGTATAGATTTTGTTCTCTCTTTCTGTTTTTAGAATATCCTCACCAGAAATTGTTTGTGACATGATACTCTTTCAAGAATGATGAAGATTTCTCTTTTGATTTTAATCAAGACTCTTTTACTAAACATTAAAGAGAAATCATTCAACTTCTTAATTTTTTTTGTGAAAGAGTATCATTTTAACACCAAAACAGATTTTGAGAACTTTTTCCAGAAGTCTTTTGACAAAAACTTTCTTGATAATCACAAACACATAATTGAATGGACATAAAGGCACTCTCTCCTCATTCTGTTCATTGCAGAAAATGGCCAAAGCCGGACATGTCTTAGTCCACTTAAACAATTGAGATTTGGATTTTCAAATTTAGCACATATATGCTTACATGACATGCATTGTTTTAGCATTAGTAGGGTACTAAGTGCTTACATGATTGATATACGTTATAAAATGATATTACTTGTATATTACTATAAGACTTTTATAATTAAAGCTTATAGACATATCATACCGATCTTTCCTATAAGTAATACTTATATAAGTTATTTTTGCTTTTTGCAGTAGTCATGTCTTCTGCGACATCTGCGGTTACCTACACTTCCGTTTTTACACCGCTCTGAGCCCGTGCAGAGCCCCTTTTTTCTGTGAGCCGATGATGAGAATATATCTGAAGGGAGCATCCCCACGGGTCATCGTATTAGGAAGATGGACTCCCGATGCATCCAGTAGCCCCACCATCACCGGATTACATACAGCCCGAGGATCCACAGACACCACCAGTTTTCATCAGACGAGGATGACGTGAGCCTATGTTCGTACAGACACATGATCCCAAGACTACTGCCAGAGCCTATTATACCCTGATTATACCATTGGAGGATGATCATGAGTTTCCAGCTGAAGAGCAACATTACCTCCGTTGATTCACCTACAGCTTGATTACCCGGATATGTAACTGTAGTCGGAACCCGAGTTAGGATCCAGAGGAGGTACGAGGATGATGAGACAAAGGGAAGGTCCCGGTTGACTATCCTATGGACGGGAGATGATGGAGATGATGAAACGACGATTTATTAGGATGACGCCAATGAAGAGGATGAGAGAGAGATGGGGAAAGGGGGGGGGGGGAAAGAGGTGAAGAAAAGGGGGGCGAGGGGGGGGGGGAGCAACTTAGTCTCCGGCGACCTCTGCTATTGTTGTACCTGTTTGATAAGCCTATTTATCCCACCCGGGGAACATAGCTTGTTATATCCACCACCCTCCACTTGACATTACCATTGGGGCAGGATTACCGTCCGACCTCAACTTCATAATCCCTTCCCACAGAGCAGAGGTTGAGAGACTTCTGGCCATGACTAATCCATCACCATCACCACCTATCTCACTATCACCACCCTCTGCAGGGGAGCGCCTTGTTAGGAGCATGGCCCCACCTGCACATTCATCACCACCACCTGTGCCATCACCTTTACTACCATCATCTGGGTGTCCAACCCAAATCCAGACACTCAGGATAGCATCCACTCAGGCTCTCATTGATGCAGTTACTGCCGCATTACCATCACCTCCACTACCACACTACCACCTCTCTATACATACCACCACCTAATTGACCTTAGGATGATATTCCCCAGAGTCTGAGCAGCCACCCCGCAAGAGGTTGTATTTGTCCACCCTAGGCTCCAGATACGAGGTCGGGGAGAGTTCTACTGCTAGACCTACCAGAGGTCGGGGGATAGATTATGATTTGTCAGCACAATGATGCGAAGAGAAGACAGGGGATTAGAGATGTTGGGTACGGTATTAGGGATACTTGGGTAGATCCGGCAGAGGCAGTTCCTGAGATAGCACCTATGACCGTGGGAGAGGTCAATACTAGGGTCACAGAGCTTGCTGAGCTCCATGAGCATGATACACAAGACTTGTATGCTTTACTAGAGGATGCTCAGGATAGTAGGTCTCGTATATCACAGCGAGTCGATATGGACTCGCAGCGGGTCGATCTACTTATGGGGGATAGGATGACTCTCTAGGAGATAGTATGGATGGTAGAGGAGGAGGCCTATGCTTCTCGAGAGGCTTGGGCTCACTCGATAGGATTGAGTCAGGTGACTCATCAGGAGCTTTAGACCCATCGTGATCATGTGTATGCACACGAGACCCATCTCCAGGCACACTAAACACAGCTACAGCTGCAGGGTACTCTCATTTAGACACAGCATTAGGTACATAAGACTCGCTTTCAGATGTAGTAGGCCAAGTTTGCAGCGCTTCGAGAGACTTACCGTAGACGTCAGGTACAGATGGTAGAGACTCTTTGAGTCATTAGAGACATGAGGCGAGAGATGAGCGACATGCAGGCCAAGTTGTTAGCACTGCGAGAGCAACAGAGGAGAGCTAGACAGCTAGGACCAGAGGCTAGGAATACCCAGAGCACCATGATGCTTCAGGAGAATGCTGACTGTCACATATAGTGATTTTGTTTATTTTATCTTGCTAGGTCATTGTACAGGCATTTAAGTTATTAGGGCTATTCCCCTAACATATCCTTCAGATCTTTCTGTATTGTTTTTATGTGTATCTAACACGATTTCATGTTAAAATTTTCAAAGTATATGAATGAAATGGATGTGTTATGTTGTACTATATACCTCTCTTGTGTTGAAATCTCATCTATACATTTAATCTATTTTGTCATATAACCTCATGTTTTGTATTTTGTGATCTAGACAAATCATGGCCACCTACGACAGAAAGGACCGAAAAAGTAGAACCCTGTTAACAACACCAACCCAAACACCATGACTCCAGAATCCATCCAAGCAATGATTGACCAAGCTCTTTTGTAAAACTCCACCAATGGAGATGGAAGCCACAGTTCGCACGAGGATAACCGAAGGAACGTGCAAACTGCGCGCCCTTGTTTTTACGCTGACTTCATGAAGTGTCAACCTTTAAACTTCAAAGGGACTGAAGGCGTGGTCGGTTTGACTCGGTAGATTGAGAAGATGAAGTCAGTTTTCAATATTAGTGGTTGTGCTATTGAGAATCAAGTGAAGTTTGCACCTGCACTCTTGTAGTGCTGCATGACTTGTGGAATGTCAGATAAAACCTTAGGTCCTGAGTGGGGGCAAAATGCCAATGACTTTGGGAAATACCAAGAAAAAGATACGGACAAGTATTGTCCGCAGGTGAAATCAAGAAATTAGAAATCGAGATATGGAACCTAAAGGTCAAGGGAAACAATGTTCCAGCATACACTGAACGTTTCCAAGAGACCTAACCCTGATATGTACCAAGTTTGTTGCCAACGAAACCGAGAAGGTTGACAAGTACATCAGTGACTCTACAACGATTTATGGGAACGTCAAATCTGACCAGACCCAAGACTTGAGATGAGACATTGATATGGCCAACAACGTAGATGGATTCAGAAACCCCGCATCTACATAGAAAGGCATCTGACAACAAAAGGAATGCTAGATGATCATCCTGAAACAACCATGGTCAATCTGCAACAACCCTTCAAAGGCAGAATGTCGCCAGGTCTAAAATATAGGGACAGGCGAAAGGAAGCCTTATGGGTGATCTTTGCCCAAGTGCATCACGTGCCATCTTTCACCACAATGCCCGTGCCCCCAGAATACCACAAGTGCCACAAAGTAGGGCATTTTGCTCGCGAATTACAGGAGTATGGTAATACAAATGGTTGCTAATACTCAGAATGGCAATGGGCAGCTCCCAGGGAAATGGTTAGTTTTGAGTGTGAACACAGGGCATTCAAAGAGATTGTCCAAGATTGAAAGATAGGGATGGAGATAAAGGAATGCATAATGACAGGGTATTATGTATATTTTTTTTTTTGTTTTTTTTTTTTTGGAATGCAGAAAAGAGAGTAAATGCATCGGGAAACCCTGATGCCCAATGTCGTCATGGTACGTTCCTCTTAAATAACCAATAGCATCTATCTTATTCAACACAGGTGCCGATAGAAGCTTAATATCCAATGCATTTAGTTTTCCTTGATTAACATCGTCCCAACTCCATTATAAAATTCTTATGATGTCGAATTAGCTGATGGGAAATTAGTCAGGATAGACACTATAATACGAGGTTGCACTTTAAATTTCTTAAACCATCCATTCAACATAGACCTAATGCCCGTAGAACTGGGTAGTTTCGACGTCATTATCTGTAAGGACTGGTTAAGAAGATGTCACGCCGTGATCGTGTGCGATGAGAAACTTGTTCAAGTTCCCTATAGTAATGAAACTTTGAATTTTTGTGGTAACGAAAGTAGCAACAGGAGAGAATCCCGGTTGACAATTATCTCATGTTTAAAAGCTTAAGAGTACATGGCAAAAGGATGCCAGGTCTTTTTGGCGTAGATATCCGCCAAGAAAGAGGAGGACAAGTCAGAAGGAAAACAAATAAAGGACGTGTCAATCGTCCAAGATTTTCTGGACGTATTTCCCTAGGACTTGCCAGGTCTTCCTCCGGCTCGACCAGTGGAATTCCAAATCGACTTAATTCCAGGAGTCGCACCCGTAGCTCGAGCACCGTATCGATTGGCTCTATCTGAAATGAAGGAATTATTGGAACAATTACAAGAACTTTTCGACAAAGGTTTCATAAGGCCTAGTTCCTCACCTTGGGGAGCCTTAGTCTTGTTTGTAAAAAAGAAGGATGGATCATTCAGGATGTGCATCGACTACCGTGAGTTAAATAAACTGACAGTAAAGAATCATTATCCACTCTCGAGGATCGACGATTTATTAGATCAACTTCAAGGATCCAATATCTATTCGAAAATAGATTTGAGATCAGGATATCACCAACTTAGAGTGCGAGAATGAGACATTTCAAAGACCGCATTCCAAACTCGGTATGGTCATTACGAGTTCCAGGTTATGCCATTCAGACTGACAAACGCACCTGTGGTATTCATGGACCTCATGAACCGAGTGTGCAAGCCTTACTTGGATAAGTTCGTAATTGTCTTTATTGATGACATACTGATTTATTCAAAGAACGAGATGGAACACAAAGAACATCTCAAGGCCATTTTAGAATTGCTTAAGAAAGAGAAGTTGTATGCCAAATTTTCAAAATGTGAATTTTAGATTCCGAAGGTACAATTCCTCGGTCACGTCATTGATAGCAGAGGCATACATGTAGATCCAGCCAAGATAGAATCTATCAAAGATTGGGCATCTCCTAAGATACCAATGGAGATTCGCCAATTTTTAGGTCTTGCTGGTTACTATCGAAGGTTCATCGAAGGATTTTCGAAGATTGCTAAATTAATGACGAAACTTACTCAGAAAGGAATCAAGTTTGACTGGGGAGAAAAGGAAGAAAACGCTTTTCAGTTAATAAAGCAGAAGTTGTGCAGTGCACCAATTCTAGCTTTACCTAAAAGGAGCGAAGACTTTGTGGTCTACTGTGATGCGTCACACAAGGGTTTAGGTGATGTATTGATGCAGAGAGAGAAGGTGATTGCTTATGCTTCTCGACAACTAAAAGTTTACGAGAAAAACTACACTACTCATGATTTAGAACTTGGATCGGTGGTATTTGCTCTAAAAATATGTAGACACTATCTTTACGAAACCCGATGCACCATGTTTACCGACCATAAAAGCCTAAAACACATTCTCGATCAGAAGGAGCTTAACATTAGGCAACGTCGTTGGCTAGAATTACTGAGTGACTACGATTGTGATATTTCGTTATCATCCCTGGAAAGCAAACGTAGTGGCCGATGCATTGAGCCGTAAGGAATGGATTGAGCCAATGCGGGTTCGAGCCTTAGTTATGACCATTGGCTTGGATCTTCCCAAATGAATATTAAAAGCTCAGATCAAAGCCCAGAAACCAGAGAATCTCGTGAATGAAGACGTAGGCGGTATAATCAGGAGGGATATACCCAAGGAAAGATTGGAACCACGTGTTGATGGAACCTTATGTTTACACGGCAGAAGTTGGTTACCTTGATATGGAGACTTAAGATCCGTGATTATGCACGAATCCCACAAGTCGAAATGTTCTATCCATCCTGGTTCGGAGAAGATGTATCAAGACATGAAAAAGCTATATTGGTGGCCTAATATGAAGGCAGACATCGCCACGTATGTTAGCAAATGCCTAACGTGTGCAAGGGTCAAGGCCGAACATCAAAGGCCATCGGGACTGCTAGTACAACCAGAGATACCCGAGTGGAAGTGGGATAATATCACGATGGATTTTATCACCAAACTTCCTAGGTCGTCGCAAGGTTTTGACACCATCTGGGTGATTGTGGATCGACTTACAAAATCTGCTCACTTCTTGCCAATAAGGGAGAATGATCCATTGGACAAGTTGGCAAGGTTGTACCTGAACAGGATAGTGGCAAGACACGGGATACCTGCCTCAATTATCTGTGATCGTGATGGAAGATTTACTTCAAATTTCTGGAGATCATTTCAGAAAGCTTTGGGTACAGATATTAGTATGAGCACTGCGTATCATCCAGAAACTGACGGCCAGAGCGAGAGAACCATTCAAACTCTCGAGGACATGCTACGTGCTTGCGTGATCGATTTTGGCAAGGGCTGGGTTAAACATTTGCCATTGGCCGAGTTTTCATACAATAACAGTTATCACGCTAGCATAAAGGCCGCCCCTTATGAGGCACTGTATGGTCGAAAATGTCGATCACCGGTGTGCTGGGCCGAGGTTGGGGAAGCCCAACTGACTGGTCCGGAATTGATCCAAGAAACAACGGAAAAGATCGTCCTGATCAAGCAAAGGATGCAAGCTGCTCAGGATCGACAAAAGAGCTATGCCGATCGGAAACGAAAGCCGATGGAGTTCGAGGTTGGGGACAGAGTTATGCTTAAGGTCTCGCCTTGGAAAGGGGTCGTACGGTTCGGTAAGCGGGGCAAGCTGAATCCGAGATATGTCGGACCTTTCAAGGTGTTAGCAAAAGTTGGGAAAGTTGCCTACAGGCTGGAACTTCCTCAAGAGTTGAGCAGAGTTCACCATACTTTCCATGTGTCTAATCTGAAGAAATGTTACGCTGACGAACCATTAGTCATGCCGTTAGAAGGAATTCATGTTGACGATAAGCTCCAGTTTGTGGAAAGAGCGGGTAGTGGGGGGTGGGGCGGGGGCGTTGAAATCATAGAACGGGAGATCAAACGATTGAAGCGAAGCCGGATACCATTGGTTAAGGTTCGCTGGAACTCTAGGAGAGGTCTTGAGTTCACCTGGGAACGTGAAGATTCGTTCAAACAAAAATACCCACAACTCTTCACAAACCGGGCTTCGTCATCCACTACAAGGTCTTAAGCTTTGAGGACAAAGCTCTTTTAACGGGTGGAGACTGTAACATTTCTCAATTTCAGGTCATTTTACGACTCCTATTATTAGTCACTATTTATTTTAGTCCTATACGCGTTTACTTTTAAATTAACTTTTAAGCTAAATCGCGTAGACTATAAATAATCAATTAATGTAAACGGTCGTCAAATAAATTAAGGTTTACATCAACCAAGTAATATATAATTATTAAGAAGATAATTATGTACTTTGCGTATTTTATTTTTATTCATAAAATACATTTGGACATACTCCGAAAATACCTAGACTTACCTAGACTCAAACCAATACCCACTTTTAAATCCTTAACACAAAATTAAATCAATTCTTGTGTTAAATACCCACTAGAGATGAATTATGGGACAAGAATAACTAGAAAATCCTTAAATCTTACACTAAGTACAATGTACATCTAGGTTTTAATTAAGATTTGTACAACATGTCTCTAGTTAGCTAATACACATGGGTTAAAGATCACTTTGGATCCTTCCTTCCCTATGAAAACCCACGGCATACATATGTACACATAAATCACCTAGAAATCTTCCATAATATTGCTAAGTACATGTACAAACTCCTATTATTTAATATTAGTCCTAAATGTCGCCCACTAATCTATTACACGATGGTTAATAACCATTTGGCTTCTATTTTCCTTTGTATAACCGGCTAAACACAACACACACACACAAATCACAAGATTTCAAGTATCTAAGCATATCTTGTACATATATCTTGTAATTAAGAATAGTACCTTATGGTTTTAACAAAACTATGTGTGATTAACCAAAACTAGTAGTAGATAGGGCACGGTTTGGTTTGTTCATGTGACTAGGAATTGTAACTAGCTTATTTCTTATAAATACTTACTCACACATACACTTGAACACTTCTAAAACCCTCAAACTCTCCCTCAAAGCAAAAACCATTCTCATTAATCCCTCTTACATTCGGCTACCTTATAACCGAACCCATACACGCCCCACATTCTTTCTAAGGATACAAGGTGCTCTTAGGTTAGCATACAAGAGAGTTAAGAAGTGTACACGAGCCAAGGGTTGGCATACATTGGGTAAATTTTATCGGGTATACATTGGGTTAGCACTCTACACGTCCAAAGCTCGTCAACTCATACACTAGGACTCTTGTAAGTCACGTTTGAACCTATACAACTCGTATGATACTTGTTTCCTTTGTCAACTAATATACATGTCACGTTTATATATGTATGAGATGCTAGCGTAAGTTCACGCATGTAAAATACAAGAATGTACGTGTTATACGCAAAGCTAATTGCGTATAACCCCTTGTGTGGTGTTAAAATGTAAGGAAAACATGTAACGTGACTTGTTAACAAGCAAGACTTTGAAAACCATTCGTATATGAGAAAACCACACGTAAACTCTTAAGGAAAAAATGACACTATGACTTGGGAACGAATACCCTATTTAAATGAACGTTTGCATGCAAGATACGACGTAAATATAAGTTAAACACACGAACTTTAGATTTTAGAACATGTTTTCGAGTCATATATGTTACAAAGAGAAACAATGGGCCACGATGGGCTTGCGAAACCTACAAGTGCTCACGGTTTGCTCACGGTTTAGTTGGAACACATATGGACCTTAGCATACTCTAGAAGATCTAGCCGAGCCTATATTGGGCTTGACGGCCCAATGTCACGACCAACGAAAGCCCATAAGCTACAAATAAGCTAGGATAGCTTATTTGTAGGCTTAATCAATTACTAGACTTATATGGAGTATAGGAAGACCATTGGACCTTAAGTAAACAAGCCCAAAGGCTTAAAATGATTAACGGGTTCATAATGGGCCTAAAAGCCCATTATCCCGAGATCTTATGGCTTATTGAATAAGCCCCGTGGATAAGACAGCTTAGTCAGACCTTAATAAGCTTATTAAGTTAGGAAAATAAGTTGGAATCACTAAGGAGACCCTAATGGGCCTTTTGTTTCACATTCGGATAAGGTTATTGGGCCAACGAGCCCAATAAGCTCAAATAAGCTCACTCGAGCTTATTAATAATCCAAACTATTAAATATAATTTAAATAATCCTAACAAGTGCTTAGGTACCTTTGAAAACTAGATTGGACCTTCAAATGGCTTATTAGACCTTAACGGGTCCAATAAGACCCAATAAGCTCATTAAGCCAAAATAAGATCATCCAAGCTTAGTTTTGGGCTGACAACAGCTTGTAGGACTTATTGGAAGTAATAAAACTTGTTGCCACTTATTAGAACTTAAAAAGGGCTTGAAATGCACTTTTTGCAAAGTTAAGAGGCTAAATATGTAAATTGCAAACTAGTAGGGTTAAAACTGTCAAACCTAGATTTCCTTATAGTTAGGGACTGTTTTTGTAACTTCTGAAATGTTAGGGGATGTTTTAAACACATAAGGACCTAAAATGTAAATTATGTAAAGTTGGAGGACTAAAGGTGTAATTATGAAAACTTAAGGGTTTGAAATGTAAATAGTATCTACTTTATAAACCCAGGGGCTGTTTTGTAATTATGGAAAACCTAGGGGTTATTTTATACACAAAGTGATATCTTATAAACACTTAACGAAACGGACGAAGTATAATATTATTCGGATATTATACGGGTTAACTCGTGACTTAATAATATGAGTATTTATTAACAACGCACATATGTTTCCCAAGAGCCATCAAATGAATACAAATACATTAAACATGTACACCACCACACAAGTGATAACCGTATATATAAACTAGCAAATTTGTTGTAGTTTATACATTGAGTCTTTAGCCTAAACTTGTAGACTAAGACTGGCCGTATTTACTTAGGTATTTGACGGTGTGATTTACTACCTGCTTGGATATATATTATCATTCAGAGGACTACCTTCTAAGGTGAGTTCATAGCCCCATGTTTTACTGTTATTTAAATGATTTACATCCTTGGGGTGAGAACATGCTTTGTTTTACAAATTGGACGCAAGTGTACATTTTATACGATGATTACGTGTTTGCCTAAGTAACTATAACCCATTATGTCCATCATCATGAACTGTTAATTGCATAGATGTAATTGGGAATTGCATTATGTGGGCGCGAATGTTATGAATAGATCTATTAGGGATTGACAATCCCCGTTCGGGTGACTAGCTATCACCGGGAACGAACGCATACCATGTCGAATTTGGGATGTTGCAGGGTTAGCACATCATTCACGGACACTTGTTGGCAAATTTATTTGCATTCATATACGTCGAGCCTCGGTGTCATGAGCTTAGGAAAACGTAATTACTTTTTATGATGTTTGCATTTGTTGCTTAATCATACACTTGGAAATCTTGCGGTCCTACAATTGATTTACATAAACCTATGAATTCACCAACTTTATGTTGACGTTTTAAGCATGTTTTTCAGGTCAATAAGGCACGAGGTGCGATGATACATTGGAAGTCAATAATTGAAGAGTCAACATTTAAGATTTGGGGTCTTATTACATTTTGGGGACAATTGTTATAAACCGAAATCTTTATTTATATTGTTGAACAATTTGAAGCCACGGGCTTATGTAACAAACAAGTATTTTGTTAATCCAATGTATCTTTTTCAAACGACACGTTTAGTAGTCGTTCTCAGATCTTGTGCTATTGATCCATAAAGTAACGCCCTCGGATATTCAACATTCCGCTGCGTACTCAGATTTGAGGGTGTTACAGATTGGTATCAGAGCCAAGGTTATAGAGAACCAGGTCAAAAGTTTTGTCTGGACTATAACCATTTTCAAACACTGTTTTCACAAATGGGATTTGCATTAGTGTCGATCCTAAAGACTTCAACAACTTCATCCATATCATCAGAAGATTCTTCATCTCTGAGCTCAACCTCATCATCTCCTCTGATCTAGTAAATCCATAATGCTTTCATAGTATAATGATCCATTATCTTGTAGTTGAAATTTTTTGATCCCAACCATTCAGTAAATGCAACATCAGACGGATCATATCCCATGTCATCATCAGCTTCATGCATCTCGAATATCATTATTTTATAAAGTCACATCGGGATAATTAGCAAACTTCAACTTTCATATATGATAAATCTTCATCCATTCTGTTTAATCGATGTGGGGGGGGGACTTCATTGTTGAAAGCTTCAAGTGGTGTATCGCAAGTGAGCGAAACATCTTCGACCTTAACATCCTTAATTTTCTCGAACTCTCCTTTGAAAACCTTTGTCATTCTTACAGAAAAATTACCTAGAAAATTATCATTAGAACCAACGGGAGAAAGGTATTAAAAAAATTTAGGCTTTAAGTTAGAGAATGGAAAAGAACTTTATCAGATGATCGATACGCCGTATTCAATAGAAGGAATTGCCGTAATTAATCATTTTGAATGATAGGCTAGTGTATGGAGAGAAAGTTGGATACGCTGTATTCGATGGAAGTGGATACGCCGTATTCAGCTATCGACCAGAACAGTGTATTAGCAAAATAATTAAATGCGAAAACAATTAAACAAACAAACAAACAAACTAAACTAACAAGTATACAAAAATATACATAATATACAAGAATATACACTAATCTAAATTACACTACTCCTAAGAGTTAGATCTAATCTAATGTTAAAAACCAAAATATCAAATAAAAATCAAGATTAATTTTCATTCCCCGGCAGCAGCGCCAAAAACTTGATGTGTCGTTGTGTGGTGTATATTTTATTGATTCAGGTTTTAAATTTATATTTTTCCGACTAAACCAAAAACAACACTTTAACGGGCTCACTATGTACTAATCGATTGTTGTTGTCCATTGGTAAGTAGGGTGTCGAACACTTGAAGCGAGGTTAAATCTATCAATTTAATTAATATCTTGGTTATCTAATCTATGTTAATTCTATCCTATTCTAAACCTATGTCAGTCCTAATCCTAATTCTAACAGGAAAAGGGGGTTTTCAGCCTGAGAGACTGGCACGGTTTGGTTGGTGACTACAATCAATTCAAGGCACTTTAACCCATGCAAGCAAATAAACAAAAGATAAAAGAGCGGTCGAGCCAAATATAAGAAAACTGTATTAACCATTATTAATCTGATTAGAAAGTTGGTTTGTTTATTTAGTGCAATGATTTCTTCTCTCGAGGCGGTATATCATTCTTAAGACTTAGGCGTTGCATCATCCTAAGACCTAGACATATTAATTCTGTCACAATTAAAGCATCCTCATAAAGCATCCTTATTTGCTAATTATAATCTATCTTGGGGATTAAAGCAATGGTGATCTTGTTAAACCCTAGCTCATAAAGACTTTACCCACTTACCGCTTAATGGCGATTTATACACTAGTAGTCCACTTGTCCAACTATCCAATGGAATCAGAACGTTATTTGTTGAATTATCTAGGTTCACCTGCTAGTCAACATGATCAATAAACCATTGGCAATATCCAATTAACTAGTTCAGCCCGAAGTGTATCCTAGACACAGATTTAGAAGGACAATATTTGTGATCCTATGATTTTAGATGTATAAATTACTATATAGAGAGCTATCCCAGACTCTAGATTTACTTGGTCCGTATCACTAGATCCAGTTGAATGATAGGTCGCATACAAAAGCGCGTAAACATGTATAAATTGATAAACATAAACAAGCATCTAACGATAAATCAAGAAATTGAGATAAACAAATTCCAAACATTTAGATCTTCATAATAATGGCTAATACCTGAAGGTATTAGCCTTCAAACATCATAATAAATACAAAAGCAATTATTTATCCAAGGTAAACTAACCGAGTTAACGAATGATACCAAAAACTGAACGATTACTAAAGTATATGGAATTACATGTTGTCATCTATGGAATTAATAGCGTTGCTCGACCTCTTCTGCTCTTTTTTTCCTTTGAAATTGACTTTTATGGTTTAGGTATCGAGAATATGATTTAGCACACTTAAAACTTGTTTTTTTGTTTTCTATTTATAAAGTCTGGAAGTCGGTTCGATACGCCGTATCCAAGGATATTCACGTACTATATCTTTGATACGGAGTATTGAGATCTTCTGGATACGGCGTATTGGGCTTTATTCCTTTGTGGTCTTTGGTGAGTGTAGGCACGGATACGTCATAACTTTCTTGATGGATACAACGCATTGGTCTTCAGAATAGTAATCTTCAAAATATCTTTATTTAAGCTCCAAAATGCTCGCCTTTTGCTAATATTCACCAAGTACTCCATAATTACTGCAATTCTTAAATATAAACGATTAAGTAACAATTCTTTGCAATAACTATACAAAATGGGTTAATAACATGAGATAAATGATGCTACAAAATAGACGTTAATTGATGTCATCAAAGGTGTTACTAAAGACGTCTTGGTAAGCATTGAAGGGGTTGAAGAATGAAAAAGAAATTTATGGATAAAGGGTCTAAAGAAAGCAGCCCTACACAAACATTTAGGCAGAAACCGGGTCAATACATAATCTATCAGTTTTCACAAAAATGAATTCTGATATTGAAGAATGACATCATGGACCAGTGATGCAATGCACAACCCTCCCCAGCCATTCGAGTTTCTCTCAACAGAAACTTGTCTCATTTGTCACGGAGACACACACAACTTCTATTGACTTTCTTACTCCGAGTTAGTTGATATTGAATAGGTGGCAGTCTGCTCCAGCCTCCGAGTACTAAAACCAAAACGCACTAATCGAGTCTAGAGCCAAGAGATCAATAAAATAAATCTCATTAGGACACATTCCATTACAAACACTTGTTGAACATCATCAAATTCGCAAGCTGTTAACAAGAGTCCTACGCATTATCCTTGTAATTTTGCCAGAACATCTGAGTGATACTTAAGTATTCACCGTGAAGATGGAAATCCTGCTTGAGCCAACCTTAAACAAGCTCTTGGAAGGTGACTTGCGAGATTCTATAAGAATCAAGCTTGTGTCAACTGGATATCAATTTGGTCCATTAAATGAATTGATGACTCAATTAGAAAGATAGTAACTATCTGATTCACTCATATCGTGTTGTCTGCTTTGAGACGTTCCGGTATTGAGAACAAGCAAGTACGGTGAATCTAATGCATCTGCGTTAGAGGATCTAAAACTTTGAGCTAGAAACCCTGTCAAGGAGGTTCTTCTAAATTGAACCTACGTGATCACAGGTACAGTATTTATCCTGTAAAATGGTCCTCACGGAACTAGAGGTTAATGCAACTGAATCTCGACGAATGACAAAGCCATATTCGTCCATATCTGTTGTTTATCACTAACTTTAAAATGCAGGTACAAACGACGGTGTGGCAGCCTCATTCCAGCAGAGTCCGATTCATTACCACATGCTCATGCTTAAACCACAAAGACGTACTATAAGCATCAAGATTCAATAATTAAGAAAGCTCAAGTATTAAAGACAAAGACTTCCACAAACTCTGATATTAAAGATCCCTCCTCAGAAACCAAGCTTCAGGGGAGATTGTTAGCAAGCTTTCAAAAAGATGCAAAGTATGAGCATGTTGGTTAAGACACAAGATCGCAAGGTGGCAAAGACGATCAAGACAAACAAGGAAAAGATTTAGAGATCTCGAAATCAAAGACGAAGTCGAAAGATAATGACAAAGGCTCAAGATCAAAGATCACACAGCATGAAGGAACAAGCCTACAACATAATAAAGACCAAAGATTCAAGAACTCAATGACAAAGCAATCTCAACAAGTTCAAGGAAGCAAGATTCAAGATCTCACCTCAAGAATTCGAAGACCACTCATTAGGGGAGATTGTTAGCCTTAAAATATGTCTTTGAACATGGAAGCTCATAATCTGCAGGAAGCCTCGCTTTAGGGGAGATTGTTAGCCTTAAAATATTAAGCCAAACAAGGAAGCTCTTCTACTAATTATGGAAGCACGGTCTTTATTTAGTAAATGTTGTAATAGGCTAGAACAAGAATCGGGCTCGTTAATTAATCTAATATTGTACTCGTTTCGGACCAAGGTCCAAAGTAATCCCGAGCCTGACCCAAGAAAACAAATACCACGGCCCAACAAGCCTTATAGAGGCCGGCCCATTTGTATTTTCTCACATTTGCAAGTTATCAACCATTTTCTCTCTTTTTTCTTACTTTTTCTCTCTAAACATCTCTTTATTTTTCTTATCATTTTTCTTATCTTATTTCTTGGTTCTACCATGGTGAAGTGAAAGT